>APFE030396033.1:57665-78509 GCA_000404065.3 Pinus taeda | reverse complement strand
TTTAATTTTTATTTATTTTTAATTTTATTTTTTAAACCCGGGTTACTAATTTAATTAGATTAGAAAGGAGGGCTAAGACTAAGAAGAGCTAGCTACCTTGATTTCTCTGATTAGGGGAAGCCAGCTTCCACTAATCTCCATCCCATTGTCTCTGTTGAGATTATGAGGGTAGAAGAAGAGCTGATTTTAGAGATAAATGGTAAAAAGTGATATAAATATTTTCCTCTCACATAAAAATCATAACTTCAAGATAAGAGGGGAATAGCTGATAAATGATTATATTTATGTAATATTTTTTCTTACCATTGGTTTAAAAAGCGCATTAATCTATATATTAATTTGTTATATAATTATGTGGATAGGTATGTTAATTTTGGAATAAAGTTTTTAGAATTTGAATTAAATTATCAAGGTGTATAGTAGCTATTTAACCTCCACTAAATATTTTAGAATATTCTTAGTAGTGGTCACAAATCACAGATTGAGATTCATCTTCAAAGTATTATGCTCTTTCTACCATTTTAATTAAAGTGATTAATTAAAAATAGGTCATATGAAACTAGTTATGGTTTTTTGGACATGTGGTAGTGCCAAAACCTATCTGTAGATTAAAAATCTCCATCCTAAAATAAGGTGAATCTCCATGGTTAAGAATCTTTGTTTATATATATATATATATATATATATATATATATAATAGATAGTTATAATTTTGTTATTTTTTATTGTTACGATCTTTTTAATTTATGTGATTATGCTAGTAGGGCAACCCTATAAATTAAAAGGGTAGTCTTTCTTATAGACGAAATGGCATTTTCACCAAAATCTAGCTATAAAATCTCAAGCAAAAGTGTGATTTTTTGTTGTTTAAAATATATTTTTGAATGCATAAATAGATTCAAGACCCTCAAAACCCTTTGGGGAACTAGAATTCTACAGATTAAACAACTTAAAACTCAAGTTTCTAAAAAACTTTGTAGGACTTTGATCAAAATTAACCAAAAATATGCTCTAAAAAAATTTAATGTCGTCTATCAGTTAGACTACACCTAAATTACATGACTAATAACTGTTGATATGAATAAATTCATAATAGGTATCAAGACACTTACTTCATGATATATCTCACATTGCCAAAATTTAAAAAAAGTCATAAAAACTAACTAAATTATAACTTTTTTAGAAATAATTAATGATGTTGTCAATAAAGTTTCCTTAATTTTAATGCATCTATATAAAGTAAACGGTTGGTAAATACGGATAGTCATCAATCTATGATAAGCATCAAAACATATACATCTCACATTTTTTTTGTATTCAAGCTTATGTGATCCATAATGGATTAAGCAAAGTCTTTTGGTAGAAATCACATAAGAGAAATTTTTGGCCAACGTGTTTCGAACCAACAAGTGTGGTTCATCATTAGGACCATATTAAATTAAATTAAATTATCACATAGTCTAACTAATAGGTGAAATGGCCATTTTCCAAATGCTTTTTCTAGCGAATTTTGTTCAAAATCCAGTAGAGATTTTTAAAAATCATGAGTTTCAGTTGCTTAATATACAAAAATCGAGTGCCTTAGGGTTTTTTTAGGGTGTTTAATCCATTTGTGCATTCAAAAGTACATTCTAAACAATAAAAATGCACATTCTCAATAAAAATTATATTACCAAAAAAGTCATTTCCTATATTAGTTAGACTACACCTTAGATTATTATTATTATTAATTATAAAAATAATTAATATATGAGAAACAATATTCGGAAGGTTCCCGTGGCGCACGGGAGGTTCCTTCCGTGTGTCTTCCTATAATGTCCTAGCTGCAGGAGGCACATATTAACCCATTTTATTTTACCCTTTCCATTTTTCTCATTTTCCTGTTTTTAGCCTGGCGATCTCCTCATTCTCTAGTGAAGTGGTTTAGTGTTTTTTTTTCTTGCGACAATGGAGGGGTTTTTGCACTTTTACTATTGGTAACTTCTTTAGGTGGAAACATGGATGGGTTTGTGGATTTAAAGCTGAAGCAGCAGGATATCTTGGTGTTTGGGGTCTTGAGCCTACTCAGTAAAACATGTTACTAGCTTGGGAGACAAGTGGCATTCAATCGCTCTCTCCATCTGGCTCAGGTGTGGAAGATTTTATCCGCATTTTTATTTTCCATTGTTTAGAGATTCTGACGATATGACTCAGCAGTAGGTCATAGCGATTGAGATAGGGGGTTTGGAAGATGTCGTTAATTCATGTGGCCTAAATCAAACACTGACAATTGCACCTCCCAATGTTATTATTCTCTCTAAAGGTGATTTATCTAGTTTGATGTCAATAATTAGGCGTAGAAAATGGTGTGTATTCACTTGAGTTGATTGAGGATGGTCGGTCCAATATTACCATCCTTGAGGGTGTGAAGGGATTTTTTCATTAAACCCAGGAGGCGAGGGCCCTGGAATTCGATTGTCCGAAAATGGAGTGGAGGATGCAAGGGAAGTGGGTTTTCCTTAGGAGATTGTTGTGGGTTTATAACACTCGTCTTGGGAGTGGTCAAATGCAAAGGGTGAGGGCCATTTTGTTGAAAAGGTGGTAGGCACAGAGGATTTTGGTCAATGGAGGTTCGACAATAGGAGGAATAAGGGGGGAAATATTAGGGCTAAATCTAAAAATCACACTTTAGTCCTGGGTGAAGGCATATAGCTAGATGAGGCCATGGGCATGGCTAAAAGGGTGTTGGTCAATAGGGTTACGGGGAGACTTTACAAATTTGAGGATATTTGTACCTTGGTAGAGTGGACATGGAATAATACTCTGACTAACCATGTGGAGGTAAATTATCTTGCTTTAGGAAGGATTATATTTAAATTTGGATCAACTGAGGCAACCTCTTTGGCACATGGACGTAATTGGAGCATAAAAACCTCCCCACTCTTGCTGAAATGCTAGACTCCACTATTTAATACTCTTCGAGAGAGATTGGGGGCCATACCCATTTGGTTAAAACTCCCAAGTGCTCCATTTCAATTATGGACTATGGATGTTTTTAGGGCTATTGGGAACAAGCTAGGCAAGTTCCTAAGGAAGATTTATATTTTTGAGCTACAAGGATTCAGACTATGACCCATATATTGGTTAAGTTGGATCCTAAGGAGGGGATTTTTGAGGATATGAACATACACTGCAAAGTTTTTTGACATGTTTAACAGGTGGATTATGATTGCCTCCCATTCCATTGTCACAGATGTCACCAAACAAGCTACATGATTCAGGATTTTGTACTTGGATATAGGGGGAAGTGTGGTTTAGGTTCTAACTCTGGGAGTGATCATACTGATAGTTAGGTGTCAGGTGGATCCTCAGATGGTTTCAGTGGCTCAAATGATGAAGTGGTGGAAGAGGCCCCCACTCAACAGGAGGAGCCCGTTGAAGTTCTGGATCACAATTCAATGGGGTAGTAGGAGACTCAGGCGACAGTGCTTAGATGAGATTTAGAATCAAGACGGGGGACTACTCTCCCCACTTCAGGTATTATCTCTTCTTCCACTTTTCCATGATCCTCCTCTCTTATGTTTTCATATGGTATTCTAGCACCTGGTCCTTCAAGGCCCTCGGTCACACATGATTCTAACACTATATTTTACACAAGTCCCATTGTTAGCACAATCATGTCACTGAATTCACTTTCTCCTTCATCCTCTACACATAGTGTTTCATAGTCATCATCCTCATCAGATACTCGTCTTGATAATCCATATAATATTATACCTCATCTTACTAAACCGGAGGAAGGGGTGGGGGGTTTGGATGTCATTAATCCTATGGCCACCCATGGTCAAACTGGCGGAAGGAAATATCTTATTTCCAAATAAAAACTTGAGGCTCGAATTGACATTGTGGAAGGGAAGCATAAGTCACTTATTAGGGTGCTTAGAGCGATGTGGGCCCCTATGGTGGTTTCTCAATTATTTGTTCGACCTTCAATTGTAGGGGTCTTTCCAACCCTACGAAAAAATTGGCCCTCAAGAGGATGCTTCAGGTGGAGAAACCTAACATCCTTATGCTACAGGAAACATTGGGCAATGAAGATAGAATTATTGAAGTACTAAATAAACTTTGTCCTGGGTGGTTTTTTTGTACCATAAACGCAAATGTTCACTCAAGTGGAATTGCAATGGGTTTTAATTTGAAGGTTGTTAAATTTTATAGTACACGGGGATCTATTTTGATGTTGGGAGCGGACATATTCTCTTCTGAACTAAATCTATACTTGACTATTGCATGGAGGCTTCACTCAATGAACCTCTGATATAACATGTGTGTTTGTGACATACTAAAAAATACCGTTAATTTGACTACATATTGAAAAATGCCTCTAAAAATCACTTTATTTAACCCCTTACCAATACAAACCCAATACACCTTCCTAATTTAAAAAACCCCCACTTCCACCAGATATTGTAGGTACCCATTTTTCATTAACATTTTTTATACCCCTTTATATTTTTCATTAACTTTGAGCTCCACTTTCTATACACAACATATAAAAACCCTTTACTGCCTATTATATGTTCAATATATTATGTCATTGTTTTGTCAATATATATCCCCCAATATGAGTGCACATGGTATGGTATTTTCCCCTTACTGAAGCCCCCATGGACTATTGTAACTATTTATGGTCCCTATCATGATAGAAGGTTGTTCTAGAAAAATTTGATGAATAATTCATTTATGAATAAGTAAAATGAAATTGGTGGTGGTGGGGGGGGAGGTTTAAACTTTTCATTGGGTGCCTCAGAGATTTGGGGTCCTCGGGCCCTTCCTAATTCAATGGCTGATTTATTTTTTTGTTCTTTGGCAGACTCAAACCTCATTGATGTAAACCTCATTCAAATGTACCCCACTTGGAGAAACATACATTAGGGCAGTTTTGAGGTCTAAAATAAGCCTCATAAGGAAATTATAAAATAATAGTGGAGATAATAAAATAAGATTAGAGGATTATTGTTAAGGTGGAAGATATCTCCTAATTTGAGAGAGAGAGCCGAAGATGAACCCTACCGCCGCCGTCGCCTCATTGCCCTCGGCCGTCGCTTGGCCTCGGCTCGGCCCTGCCGTTGAAGGGGAGGATCGATTCAAGAATGGAAGGCCGGACTATTCCTTAATATCTGGCGCACGGGCATTGAGCGGAGAATCGGAGCCGAAGATGAACCCTAGCTGCGTCGTTGCCGCCACCGTTGCCTCCTTGCCCTCGCCCGCCGCTTGGCCTTTGCTCGGACATGCCGCTGAAAGGGAATCTCGATTTAGTTATGGAAGTTCGGTTTATTTCTTAATCACTGATATGCAGGTACTCCAATACTCATTGAAATCTCCCCGCCTTCTCATATTTCTCACCTTCGGCACTGAGGCAGCAAGATCTTGGACCTCTGTAGCTGCATCTCGTCCCCATCGGACTGCAGATGCATGGGATAAAGACGAAAACACAGAACTCGCTCTCGTTTCTCCTCAAACGGTGGCTCTTGAGAAGAAATACGTTGTGCTGGAAGGCTGCTCATTTCTATCAGTACCTTCTCTATCCCCCCAGAATATCCGATACTCTGTTCATGACTTTCAGAATTTTTTAAGCTTCCTGGATCTACCTGGAGGAAACATCTGGAAGCTCTGTCGGAAGGCACGCAATGATAGATTCAGGTATCTTTGGACTTTCTCCTCTTCTCCTCTCAAACCTCTACGGCAAGTTCAGGAGGAGAAGGCCCTCCAAAGCTCCTTGTCATGTGGAAAGAGTTATTTTTGCGAACAAAACTAATTCCCTAGGAGTCTAAGACTCTCTAGTGACAAACAAAATAAGTAAGAGAAATCCTTCTCTAAATATACATTATCTTATGAGAAACCAAGTGTTTTTTTATCTTACCTTAGGTCCAATGCTTGTTGTAGCAGCCTAGCTTCGTTGATCCAGATGAGCTCCTCCTTCACTTTGAAACTTGCATACACTAACAATCAAACGATTACATAACACCTGAATATTCCATAAAACAAAACATATTCAACATATAGACCAAGGAGTATATGAAACAATTCATTAACAACAAATCATTGAGAAGAATGGACTTATTTGTATTAAGGAAACAAAAGAAACCATTACAACCTGAGCCTTGGTGTTGTGCAAGTTCCTCCCAGGGTCCAGCAAGAGTTTTCCTCTACTTTGACAAGCTCACCCACTTCCAAATGAAACAAGAAAGGATGGTAATCTCTCCTCACAAGCTTCTACAAGGAAGTCCTAATTTCAGCAGCATCTACCCTTTGGAATGTTCAGCTTTCAACCTCCCCTCCTCTGGCCCAATGCCTGTATTTATAGTGTTCTAGAGGAAGTTATTTAGGTCCAACATCAATGGGATGCTCCCTCTTTTGGATGGGGTAGCTCCTCTCTTGATGGGATAAGTTCCTCTATCATAGGGATGCATGAACCATTTGGAGGTGCTCAATACACGTCAAACAATCTTCTAGAATGCTCTAGAAATGACCACAAGTAACTTTTTTAAGATGAAACTCATGCCTTTTGACCTTTATAGGAGTACGCACCCATCCCTTGATGGAGGATGGTGGATACAAGGCTATGGGGGCATAAGAAGACTACCGTGTGGCTGAGTTACTAGGAGAAATTGAAGAAACTATGGTGAGAATGTGTGGGGAGGAGTGCTCATTACCTTTTATGTCTGTTTTCAGCTATGAGTGCTGATCTGGAAAGGTGTGTGGTGCCCAGATTAGGACCATTGGTCCCCACCTTCTTGGTCATCATGACCTCCCTCATAATCATCCCTTCATAAATGCATCAGAGTTAACTCTTCCTCGCACTACCTGTTCTTCACATCTTTTGCTTGAGTTGATTGTGCTTACATGTGGGTGATATCTCGGTTAAGTGGAGTCAACTAAATGAAGGTGGCCAAGTTAACTGGCCACCTTTCCCTCTTTAAATTTCAACCATCTCATTGCCTTCGTATGATTCCTAATTACACAAATGCAGATACAGGAGTGACTTAGCTACTTGTAATCCAAGTGTATTTGCTGCCATCGACTGTGAGGTGTTGTGGCTTTCTCTACTGCATGCCTTCATTTTCCTTCATGCATGCTGTCTCTTCTTGCTGATTTATTGTTGTGTATTTTTGCAGGTTCTTCTTTTGTTGGAGATGAGCTGCATGTGCCTTTTCAACCTTCAAATGTGTTGTCCCTTACTATTGGTGCTGGACTTCTATGGCATTAGCTACTACACGAATTCGTATAGGAGCTCCTGTAGCTGCTTCTCCCCTTGAAACTTCAGCTATTTCCCTATGCTTGGAGCTTGAGAATGTTTCCATACGTGGAGATGAATGATGGAGGGATAGTAGGTAAGCTTCTAGTAAAGTTAATGGTGCCTTTTCCTCTTATTTTTGTTTTTTTTCCAAAACTAAAAAACTGTTTTTCTGTGTTTTTTCTTGGAAAGGAAAAAAATAATAATGATGCTTGGAGTGTGATGCAGGCTTGGAAATGATGGAAAGCAGGTTTTAATATGGTAAGAAGGATTATAGGTTCCTCATGAAGCTTTTCTTATTCCTCAAACTGCCTCATGTATACACTTTTGGCTCTTTGTAATTCCTACAGGAGCCTCCTGTAGAGAAAATAGAGCCTCCTGTAGAAAATAAAGTTTTGGATGAAGAGGTACAGTGGGTTAAAAGAGATGCCAAAAATGATGGGGGAAGGTGCGGAGAATATGATATGGATGCTGGTATGAATGTTAGTGTCCACTTGGCACCTTCTTCTACTCCCTGTAGTCCTCCTGCAAACTTGCAATGCAATAAAAATTCATTTTTCCTTTCTCTTTTTATTTGTTTGTTTGTTTGTTTGTTTTTTTAAATAACTAGGGCACCTTAGATAGGTTTTCACCTTAATTGCCTACCCTGGACATCTCCAAGCAAGGTTTTCACCCAGGGATCTTATTCTTTTCCCTTTTTTTGATATCACTGGGCCGCCTCAGAAGAGGTTTTCAACCTAATGATGGGACTCAAGCGCCTTATGTAGGTTTTCACTTGAACCCTTATTTTTTTCTCTTTTTTCTTCAGTGAGTGGTTGAAGTGGAAGCTAAGACATGCTCCACTACTATCATTGTTCTATTCAAATATTCAATAAACTCTTTCTTGGAGAGGGCTTTCTTGTAGACTTTCAACTTCAACCATCATCATCAATCAATGGTTGTGATCAGAACTAAACCATTTTCATTTCATTTCTCCATAGTGTAGGGTACCAACCATCTTGTCCTTAGCTTGCCTTTGAAATCCTTATTTCTTGAACCATAGAGCAGTGCCCAATCTCCCTCTTGGAATTGCTTCTCCCGTTATTATGCTCATGAAGAGGGACATACTAGGAGTTTCTTCAAGATGGGAAAGTATGTCTAGTACACTATAGAGGTCCTCTAGGATCATAGATGGGGAGTACAGGAAAAGTGACAAAATTTTGTGTAACAAATGCCCCCTAAAACGGGAAGGCCGAACTAGAGTCAGGGGTGAAATGCTTTACAGGTGGAAGCAGGGAACTAGAGCATGTCATCAGAAATATTACAAGAGAGCATAGATACATATACATCACTGAAAACTTTGAATCATGATACATGAATCATGGTATGGAAGTAGCCATCCATCTGAAAGAGACATGTATATCAACATGATGATGTCACATCGCCTCACAAATTGGACTTGTGAAATCTTAGCCCAACATCTTGCGCTCCAAATAACCTGACGAAATTACAAATACTAGCATGTGAATGAATGTGTTGAAGTCAAAAATGTTAGGAATTCGGTTGATTACTGGTCAATGATGTGAACCATTAACAAGCGCGAGAGAAACCACCAATAATGACAATTTCTCTCAAAGGTATTGAAAACACAGTTCATGGTATATGAATAAAGCAACTAATGTCTAATGCCTGTGAAATCACCAGATTGAAAGCCAATGATGTGAGCTTGTCGTCAAGTGCAAAGAACTTTCCATTAGGGCATGCAAGCTCTAAGGTATTGGAAGCGAGTCTCTTGGCTAGCTTCCTGGATAATGAGTTGAAGTCGATAGGAAGTGACTATGTCGAAGGAGAGCCATGATGTATCCCACATCATCGACACAAGACAAAGGGATACACATGATTTCAGATGATACAGAGAATTAGGATTAAATGTAGTTGTAGAAGGACTAACTCTTGAACATATAGGTGACATAATCCCAGAGTTTGGCATCTTTTGCATTCATAGGATCGGTGGTCATGATGATGTGACAGAGATCAAATAGAAGGAAAAAATTAACGGCCCAACCTAGGATGGCCAATGATGAAATGGAGGATATCCCAACTTGACACAAAGTAGAAAATGTCATGTTCAAGAGTGATCTACCGACACGATTGATATAATTTCCAAATTTCCCCACACCATTTCTGGAAGGTACCCCAATTATTTTTTATCGCAAGCTTGAAGGGAATAGCATGTGCTTGCACTGCAAGTTGATCCTTTGGACGAATTCGACCTGGTAAGTTTAATGAGCCCTAGGAAGGAGAAGCTCATGATCCTCATGGCGACAAATCCAATGTCATTTAATGCTTTAACGAGTCCAACAAAGGTGTAACTCAGTATATTTTTCATGTTTAGAGAGTTTGAAAAAGACATGAAAAATAAAACTCCACAAGGTCCCTTTTCATACATTTGAGTCTCTCGAGCCCGAAAAGGTAGAAAACGATACTTGAGAGAATCGCTTGACCATTTCAGTCAAGGAGTACTTTTTTCATAAATAGTTCATCCTAGTCTGAAAAAGTGGTAAACGTATACTGGGTGAATGATGTTTCGTAGCCTTTAACGAGTTCAAAATGACAAGAGATCGACAATCTTTTTGTGTTTAAAGAGTTGGAAAAGAGCTTGAAAGTGGACCCCCCATTTTATTCTCTTTTACGAGTCAAAAAGGGAAAATACTCGGTAGTATTTTCATTTGAATTTTACAAGTCAAGAAAAGAGCTGAAATGTGACTCCAATACCATCATCGACAATCCATCACTTGTCATTGCACAAAAAGGTAAAAGCATTATCCAGTTTTGAGGAAAAATAGGTAAAAAATACTTTAAAACCCTAATATGTCATGAATAAAATGAATAAAAGGAGGCAGAAGTAATTATTTTTTACCATTTACCATTTTAGCTTTGTGTGAAGATATTTTTACTGACTTGTGCCCTAATTTTTATGGATCATATTGTGGGAGATACGGGAGGTCATTTGCTAAGCCGTCAGTTGTAGGTAAGAGCCAAGACCTTAAGCTCCATTTTCATGCTTATTTCACCTGTTTTTATCCATTTTTTTTGGATTTCATGAGGTTTTGACAAAAAAAATTTCCTCGGTCGGCGTGATTTTTGGCATGGAATTGCGCCCATCGAGGGTTACTAGAACTATCAACTACGTCCCCAGCTCTACTATTTTTAAAATAGTCACGCTGATACCGTGAATTTTTTTTTCCTTATTTTTCCTCAATTTGTCCATTTGAATCCAAATTTCTCTGGAAAAACATGATTATTGACTTGATTACATGGTTTTTGCAGGGGAAAAATCATGAAAAATAGTGGATTGGAAGGAACAGGAGAATGAGGATATTAACACTCAAGAAATGGCTGAACCAAATTGCTTGGATGCTTTAAGGAACTGTGGACTCCTCAAATTCTTCCTTACACTAGGTCTACAGGATCAACCCTAATTGCTATAGCATCTGATTAGTCTTTGGGACATGAATCGAGAAATTTTCATCATGGTGACCAAGAGTTGGAGTTGGAAACTTTAGACATTTATTTCATCATAGGATTGTCTCAGAGAGCGAAGCTAGTCAATCTATATGGGTCAAGGCCAATTGGGGCAAGTGTGACGATGCTACTTGACAAAAATTGCCCAGAAGCATTCAAATACAAAAGTGGCAAGATCAACATTATGACTGTTCACGATCTTGTGTTGAGAGTGTTACTGCTGACCATTAATGGAGTGGCTAGGGCTCAAGTGCAGAATGAGATGAACAAGTCGAAGTTTTAATATGCTATCGACTGTATGACGCCCGTTGTTTTCAACTGGGCAGAAGCTATAAAAGTCAATATGAAGCCCCAACTATCAAAATCTAAGGCGGGAAATCTGAAGCAATTTTTCTACGAGTCTTTGCTAGTGACCTTCTTCTTGGAGCGGGTTTCACTGTTCCACTACTAGCTAGTTGAGGTGGAAATGATGATGCCACGAGACCGACAAATGGTCCATTGGAGTGAGTTTATGCCCATGATTACCAGGGGCTAATAGATGTCCTATAATCCCACCTTTTTCTCGTGGCTACGAGAATAGTTGATCGTAGTGGAGGATTGACCTTATAGTGGTACTGACTTTCACAAAGATCCAGATATGCCACTCCCGAAGGGGGAGGATTATGATGATGGAGGTAAAAAAAAAAATTTGATTTTTTTTTATGTTTTTGAGATATATGTGTTCATGACATTTTGGTTATATGAATGCAGATGTTGGACTAGAGTGCCCTAGTAAGATGTCCCCGATAGCCAAGTGTGTTGCTCGGCAATTCAAGGTTGCTGCTTATCTGGAGGGGACTGACAACAAGGAGGATATTTAACGGAACATCGACGGTTTGACCCATGGGATCCCAAAGTATGCTCGGATGGGTGATGTCCCATGCCAGTACCAGAGGCATATGGTGGGGGTGTTAGATTGGATCCGCCAACTGCTGACTCACGTAGTCTGAGAAGTCACATGCTATCATGAGCATCATATTGTTTAGTACATAGGTCTAACATTCCACATTTTTGAGGCCTGTGAGCCATGGATGTATAAGGCCTGTGAGCCACTGATGTATTTTGAACACACACATTATTTTTTGAGGTTTTGATGTATGAAAAAAATTATCCACACACAGACACACATATATGTTGTACTTTCTTGCTTACTATGGTACAAATGTTTTTATTTTTTGAGTTTTTACATGTTTCAAAAATGTCTATCCAACACATAATTAGCTAGTGCATCTGTCAAATTATTCATGTGTTCTAGGAATATGATGATATGTAATGTAATCAAAATTTATTTCTAGTAGATGAATACATAGATACATTCTCAATATCTAAGGGTTTCTGACAGAATATTTCCTGTTGAGTTGAAGGATGAAAAGCTGTGAATCAAGGTTGAAAACCAATTCCTGGATGCCAAGAGCAATAGTTTCTGACAATAATTCGATAACCGTGCTATACTTAGCGATGTTATTAGTTGTTCAACCTAGGCATATACCTTGAAGATTAATCAACTCACCATGGTGGTCATAAATGGACCATGTCACAGATGATAGATTTCAGGTACTATGGAAAGCACCATCAGTGAAACCGATGTGAGGAGATACCAACATCCGCAAAGCAGGAAAGCTTCTTGAAAAACAACACACAAAACAATGTTGTACAAAAATGAATAACACAATATTGTACAAAAGTAACCATGCAAGATGACCTAAGCATAGTAATTTTTGAGATAAAGCCAATTCTGGGGCTTGTCTAAGGGATTTCCTTCATAGTCAATAAGTTTGTTGGCCCCTTTCTATAACACATGTTTAACAATGTAGGGCCCATGCCACATGGGTTCAAACTTGCCTACCCCTAGCTTATCATTAACCTGATCATACAGAAGAACCAAATCACCTTTGAAAATGCTCGATGGGAGATAAACTGATCAAAATGGTACTTAACCCACTTTTTCTGTGCTTTGATGACCAAAGCAGCAAGAGAGTGAGTCTCATCAAGTCATTCTAGGTACAAGAGATGCTCTTCTTGAGGTGAGATTTGAGGGAGAAGTTCGACAACCAACTTGAGGGATGGAATTTTGCACTCAACTGGTAAAGTTGCTTCCAGACCATAGGCTAGCTAGAATAGTGTGAATCGAGTTGTGTCCTTTGTCGAGGTTTAGTAAGCCCATAGAGCTGAAAAGAGCATTAGATGCCAATTTTACTTTTGCATCCCAATGGTGCATTGAAGCATCGTAACCAGAAATTTGTTCACAGCTTCAACTTGGCCATTAGTTGAGGGGTTGAGCCATCATGGCACAAGCCTAATGTAGAAGTCATCTTAGTCATCATGTAAGCTCGAAAATGGGAGTCATGGTCGGTGACAATGGCTTGAGGCATTCGAAACATGGAAATAACGTGATTGAATAAAAAATGAGCCATTGTTTTACTATCCGCAGAGTATGTAGGCATCACTTCAGCCCATTTGGTGAAATATTCCACAACAACGATAATATACCCATGCCCCTCGACTAGACAAGGGTTAAAGGTCATATAGTTGATGCCCCATTTGGCAAAAGGTGAAGCCGAAACAATTTCCACAATCAATTTTAGCAAGATTTAACCACATAACCTTGCCCCTTTTATCAATAAGATCCAGTGAAGCAATGACCCAAGGATCAGACTTGATTGAAATAATGTTGAAAGAGGCAACATGAGGAGGTGGGAGTAGAAAATTGCCCATCAAGGCAGGATATTTAAAGATTCCTACGCCCACACTCTCATAAGGAGCACTGGTGTTCTTGACATATGGAACATTGCCATCCGAGGAGGAAGAGGGAAAGAAGGACAGTTCTTCGAATGTGACTATCTTCCCTCGATGGGGAAAATGAATCACACAGAAAAGGGAGGAGGCTACAACATGCATGGTGTTGGTTCACTAAGATGTCTTTTCTTAAGCAATCTTAATTCCTACATTAATTGTCTACCCGAGGAAAGTCTTTTTATCTCAAGAGTGTCAACACAATATATGTAGTGAATTCAAAGGTTAGCTAAAGGTAAATCATTGCAATCGCTAATAACTATATTTTCAACTTAAGTCACACAACTCTTAAAGAAATAACTGAGGGAAAAATAACTTTGAAAGAACTCTTAACACAATCTAAAATTTCGTCTACTTATTCCAAAACTAAATGAATGTGAATGTGAATGTAAAGAATAACTCTTGGCAATATTCAAATGAAAGTAAAGTTGACTCACTCGATCAAGAAAGAGAACTATAACAACTGAACAACAATGTTAATCTATTGAAAATCAGATTTGAACACAAATCCTAATTGAACAACAATCTCAATTGAAAGAAAATTCTCAATTGAACAACAATCTTGATTGAATGACAATTCTCAATTGAATGGAAATAAAGAAAATATGATAAATGACTTCTAAGAAACAACTGCATTTGCCAGCAGATCATGGAAATTGATTGATACTACCTATAATATCTATGGTATCATAAATCAGAAGGAACAACAATCTATTCTGAAACTAATATAACCAATCAAACAAAGCATTATTCAGATACATCACATGGCTAAATATAAATCGAAATGAACAACAATATACATTGGAATTGTCAATCCTCACAATAATCAAAATAATATTAATTGAATATTAATAATCAATAAACATTCAAATGGAAATATTATAACACAAGGAAGTAGTAGAACTTCTCTTGACCGGGCCCAAAGTTGGCAGAAGCCTCCGCTAAGGAATACTTAGAATACAAGTGAAGATCAAATGCAACCTTTCATTAATATGAGTAACCAAATTACAACATTACTGAGATAACAATGGGATATGTCTAAAAGAGAATGATAATACATTTCATAAGCCTGAATCTTTTTTTCATTTCGGCCTTATATATAACAATAAGAGGGAAAACTAGATAAAAGTGAATCCTTAGGATCAGGGGATCCTGAGGATTTCCCAATACATAATCTGATTCTATCATGAAATAGTATTGGTCTGCCTGGTCTCTTGGTGCCTTTCCTGTGTCAGACACTGTATTTCCCTTTTATGGCATGGTGCTGCTCTATCAACTGAATGAAAATTGACCAATCCGCATCTTATGCACACAAGGAAAATAAAAAGTTAGTTATGAGTGCCAGATTTATCTAAATTGTTACCAAGTGTTTTCATCCAACTTTAACTATAATTTCCTTTATTTCAGTTCATAAACAGACATAATCGTGTAAACAAAAATATGAAATAAAAAAATTAATGAGGATAAAATATAGCTTTTTCTTGACCCAACATACTCCCCATCTTACTTTGTTGCGTGTCCTCATGAAATTAAATAGTTGATGTGTAGCTGAGTTAGGGAGTAGGCAGAATATACTCGCTCCTTATAATTTATGAAGCCATTTTTCTTCTTCAATATAATAAATCCTAGGTAACATCCTAATCCTTCAAGGTGTAATCACATCGATACTTATCTAGAGGATATGATATTATTGGAGTCTTGTACCGACATCCTATCCATTTAGGTCCCATAGTCAAAATCATATTGCTGTATTTATAGAAACTAGAGGAGGAAGCTTTAAAATTTCAATATCCAAATGGTTCTCAATTTATAACATTAATGCTAGAGGTTTCCCACCTTTGTCTAGCTGCAAACAAGGCTTCCTCCTTAATCTCTTGGAAATATTCCTTTCTAGCTTGTATAACATCTGTATGGAATGGCCCCAGTTGGCCTATAACACCGACTCGTTTCATGAATTACTCGTTTTTAATCAAGAGCTGCAGGGGTTTGGTTTGTTCTCCTCTCACCCATAGGTAAATTCCTTCTCCATGCCTCCTAAAGGTATTGTGGGCCTTGGCCCACTTGAGTTGATTAGTGGCAAAAGAGAGAAATGTCTGGGGTTGCACATCCCCTATAAAGGGGTCAGGGTTACTGTCCCTATCGTCTTCTAGAAAGAAATTGTGCATATACAACTCACAAAGGAGGTGTTGTACCTATTTGTTCTATTCTCTAAAGCATTTGAAAAAATCCAGGGTGGTTTTGATTTCCACTGGCCTACTAGCCTTAAAAACTTTGATCTTTAGTAGTAAGAACCTTTCTAGGAGGTAGAGGGCATAATTCGTAGCAAGGGCTCTACATGAAAAGGTGTCTGAATAGAGAGAGCAGATATTTTCCAACTGCTCTTGAGCCTTCTATAATTTCTCCCATGCTTTCTTAACCTTTTACTGTTCAACCCTAAACCGAGCAAAGGTTTCATCCTCAGTTATGGTTAGTTCCGCAAACTGTTTCTTTAATTCTTGATGTATCTTCACGGGCACTACCTCGTCCTTGTATTGGGATAATTCATGTCATGCCTTTAGTAATTCATTCCTTAGCCTGATAATAAGTGCTTCTTTGATCAAGGGAGTATAAGAAGATTTTTCTTCGGTTCGGGTTTCTGCTTCCTGGGTCTCCATGAGATTGGTCTGAACAACAGCTTCAGCTGCCTATCGAATCATGCAATGACCAATTGGAATGTCCTCTTCAACATCTGTTTGAACAATAGTATCCATGATAGGATGGTCCATTTGGGTCTCCTATAAGAAAACATAGGGGTCCTTAGTTTTCATTTCAACGTCTTCTACGAGGCACGACTCTATTTGAGTTTCCTTTGGACAAGCCAAAAGATCCTTAGTTTGGGTCTCAATGTTCCATCCATAATAATTTTTTGTCTGTGTTCATGTTGTCTCTTTTTCTACTTTCAAATTCTTGGTTCTAATGGCCTCCTTTAACCACTACCTTAGTTTCCCAATTATTCACTTCTGTTTCTTATACTTCCTAAGTGCTTTTTTGAGCTTGTCCCTGTAGGACTTCTTTATACTGGGACTTCCAACCGATGATTTGTTAACTGCATTATCCCCTAGTTTCTATATAGGTGGCAATGTGTCAGCATTAGGGAGGGTTTTGTCTAGAACTTTATCTCCTAAGGGAGATGCATCTTCTAATTCTTCCTTATCATGGGTTTCTCTTTCAGGAGATCCTAGTACAATGGTGTCTCTTAAAAAATTGTCATTCCCCAGATTTTCTTCTGGGTAGGCCTCGTCCTTAGGGGACATAGAAAAAATAATGTTACTTGGTTGGTTTTCATATACCAAAGTTTCATTTATAGGGTTTTCTTCAGCTGTGGGGTCCATTGGATTGGGGTTTATTGCTCGATTTCCTCCATTAGTGATATATTCCTCATGTGTCTCCACTTCAAGACGTTTTTCCACAGAAGGAATTGGTTCCCTCTATTCTTCCATGGAATTAGTGCATGGTAGGTTTTGCTTATGACTAGGGCTATTAGCAGGGGTAGACTGGTTGGGAGTGCAATTATGTTCCTCAAAATTCCCAAATGGTTCTCAACCTTCTCCAAATATCCCCATGTTTTCCAATACCATGGCCACTTTCTCCTTATATTCTTACAAAGGAGAATTTTGCAGACTTGTAGGTGGTGTGTGGGATGGTCCAGCCTCATCTGCTTGAATTAGGATGCTTCACTAGGCGTTCACTTGCACAGAGCGCCTACGCTTTGCTAGGTTTGGGGGCATGGAGGAAATATTTCTTTTTAGCATTTTTCTCGGACCTGGGGTTCTTGGCCCTTGTTGTTATGTTATTGTGTTTTCTGGGAGTGGAGCTAAGGTAGGATTTATAACATTATCCCAAGTTAATTATTATTGGGCCAGTCCTTTCATAATTATTAATTTAATCAATCTGTGATGTTTGATTACTTTGTGTGGGTCCTTGGTTGTCCTAACTCAACAGGTGAAATCATGTAATAGAGAATTCAAGTAAAGTGGAAAATTAACTGAAATTTTCTCTTTTAAAATGGCTAAAAGTTTTAGTTGATGAGGCTTTACCACATTGTGCCAACCATCATAGGAAATGTATCTTTGCACGATGATGGATAATTCTTGCCATGACTGCCTTAACACTGAAGGATGGATCCCTTTTCCTTTGCACAAGAGTTTCTCTCCTGGATCCTTGAATACTTCAATCACATTATGCAGAAGGACATGTTTTTCTGTCCATTTGGTTCCTTCAGCTGGAAGTCTAGTGACTTCTTCAGAAACAGTATTACTTCTGCCTTTGACTATGGTGCTACCTATTAGTGTCAGTCTTTCCAGCCTTCCTACAGTGATCAAATATGCTCTTACAAAGTGATTTTGAAGAGTCAAGGTCAAATTTTGTCATTTCAGTGAGTTTTCAAGCAAAATTTGGTCACTATGCATTAGGTCTAGGGTTTGCTTTAACTCCTTCTAAAGTTGCCCAAATGCCAATCTATGTCACTATTCAGCTGAGTCTATCATCATTCATAGGGTTTTCATTATCATGTCAGTGTCTAATGAGTCATTTTACATCTTGTTCATGCTTCAGTTGTGCCTTGGCAAGTTCATTTCCCTCTCCTAGGGTTTTGAAGCCAATTTCTCTTGGACGGTCAAATCATCAGCAAAACTGGTATCCTGATGTTCATACACCTTCCCCTATCCTTAAAGTACCTTATCAAACACTTCCCATCCCTTAGATCCGCCAAATTCCTCATTTTTCCACAAACCCTAATTTCTAGCTACAACTTGGCAATTTTCTAGGTTGGGTCTGTGTTTTGCTCTTTTGGACCCTTTCCCCTCACTAAATCTCTGAGATTCCACTTTCCCCTGCTTCCTAACATCCCTCCCCACTCCCAAAAATTTCCTCAAGAATTTAGAAGCCCCCTGTCCCCTTCATTTCGCTTCATTTTTGACATAATTCCTTTTTTCCAACATCGGGCAGTTTCACTCAAATGAGTTTCAGAGCAGTCAAAGATGCAGTTTTGGAAACTGAGAGAGGTTTTGTCCAACATGCCCAAAGAGAACAAAACCCCTTCATTTGCACAAGTGTCATAGTTTTAAAGGAAATGTAAAAATACCGGGAAACGAAGGTGCTCCAAGGGCCTTGGCCCAAAACACAAAACTAAGGAAAACGCCCGATCCACTCCAAATTTTGGCCAAAGCCTCTTTTAATGAGCATGGTACTTGATTGGGGACTCCCAGCCAAAATTTCAAGAAATTTGGAGAAAATTTTGTCATTTGTGAATTTCTTGTGCAATTTACAGGTTTTGGCTTCTCAAAGGGTCTCGCCCCCGGCGAGACCTTTTGTCATCGTAGCTCCATTTGGAAAAAAATCAGCATTTTTGGATTTGGCATGAAAATTCACACTTTCTCATCCATTAGTAAGAAATTTCATCGAGTTCTGAGCCTCCAAAAGGTCAAAATGCATGCAAACTTTGACTTTCTGCCCCTTTTTTGAGTTGCAGAAACCAGTTTTGGGAGAATTAAGTTTTGACAGGGCAACTGACATCCAAATTAAAAAATTCTAGTTGGGATGGAAAGTAGACTCGCAGAACTTTCCAACGAGCTATCCTGCACCCAATTCCGATAACGGGAAGGTCTCCAAACAGAGATGCAAAAGTGTGAGACCCTTTGAGAAAAGGTGTGCGACCTTTTGAGGAAATTTTGCCAGATTTGACTAGTTCAGCCCAGAAAACGCAGTTTGGCTTCAATTTGACTTTTTGGGGTGAAAGATGATTATATTTGATGTAATTATGGCAACTCTAAGACACTTTTACTCTTGTTTAACACTTCTAGAAGATTTATTCATGTAAAGGGTAAAAATTAAATGCATGAATTGGTTTCCAAGTTTATAGAGGCAAGTTGTTTTGATTGCCTAGATTTTAGTGCTAAGTTTAGAAGTGGTTGAAACAGCTCCTAGAAGGATGAGCTCAACCCCTAGAGGCAAGGAAAGTTGTTAGCTTGCCTATATTATGTATTTTCTTAGTCATTTTGAGAGGTTGGAAGGTTGGACTCTGGAGAGAGCAGTAGCTCATTGTATTATCTCTTGTATCTCAGCAATTTTTGGCAAGGAAGACCATGGTTTTGCAATCCTTTTTGGGATTCTTGTGGTTACATGTATTGATGGTGTGTTTCTCTATGTACCTGTAAGTGTGTTATGTGAATCATTTCCTTTCTTTTCCTTCTGCATATTAAACAAACGAAGCGTTAAAGTAAGAATTCATGACTGTCATGCTCTGCTTTTAAGTTTGTTTAATTTCAATGTTTTCTACTATTTAAGGAGGATTCAAAGTCATTGTTTGCCCTCCTTAGCTCCTCACCTATCTTTCTCATTCATTCACCTCAGCTAAAGGCATCAATACGGTCTCCTATCTCGCCCCAAAGAACCCCCTGCAGAAACTGTGTCAAATCCCCGCACCCAAAATTGCCACTTCCTCAATTTTCCACCAAAAGCCCAAAAATTTTAAAATCAATCATTCTAATCAGTTTACTAGCCTAATATCAGTGTTACCTTATTGGTCATCTCATCCATTGAAGATTTTACGAGATAGACCTGAGAGAGCCTTCTCCTGCCCCGTAGGGCTAGCTACGAGGCTAAAAGGTTTGATGTTGCCTTGAGGTTTGCCTTCTTCAGCCTAAGGTGAAATTTCAAGCGCTAACATACTGGCGACTCCACTGGGGAGAACAAACTTATCGTTTTCTCATTGACGTGTTATTTCATAAGTCTTAGACGGAGTTTGAAGATACGCCAGGTAGCCTTCGAACACGCTCTTGTTTTACATCAGCATTAGTAGATAAACGGTGCTTCAGTCAATCTCCGTGAGCTTGTGAAAGTAGCGCTTCAGTGGCACTTTTATCCTAGTATAATTGTTAACTCTGAGCCGTTGATGATAGGTTGAGAGTTTTCACAGGCTGAAATCATTCACCTGGCGACTCCTTTCACTGAAGAATCCAGCGATCAGTGCTTCATGGTGACTTCACTGCAGAGAGATCAGTAGCTTTGAGATTTTCAAGATGGATCGGATTGCAAGAAGATACGGTCCCCTGAGCCGAGATCACATCCCCGGTTTTCCAAATAAAATTCCAAAGGTAGATTGGTCAAGGAATTTTCCTACATTTAATGATGATGGTAAGAAGGATGCTGCTTTACATCTGGTTAGATTTCATATGCATATTCGCAAGTTGAAG
>APFE030396033.1:33791-57655 GCA_000404065.3 Pinus taeda | reverse complement strand
TTATGTATTTTCTTAGTCATTTTCAGAGGTTGGAAAGGTTGGACTCTTGAGGGAGAAAGTTTCTATTGTATTACTCATTGTATCTCTGCAATTTTTGGCTAAGGAAGACCAGGGTTTTGCAGTCCTTTTTGGGATTCTTGTGGTTACATGTATTGATGGTGTGCTTCTCTTTGTACTTGTAAGTTTGTTATGTGAATCATCTTCTCACTTTTTCTTCTGCAAATTAGGCAAATGAAGTGTTAAGGTAGAATTCATGGTTGCTATGCTCTGCCTTTAAGTTTGCTTAATATCAATGTTTTCAGCTGTTTAAGGAGAATTCAAGGTGCTTGCTTGCTCTCCTTAGCTTCTCACTAGTCATTCTCATCCATCCACATCTATCAAAGGCATCAATACAGTCTCCTACCTCGCCGCAAAGAACCCCCTGCAAAAACTGTGTCCAATCCCCGCACCCAAAATTGCCTTTCCCCAATTTTCCACCAAAAGCACAAAATTTTTAAAATCAATCATTCTAATCAGTTTACTAGCCTAATATCAGTGTTACCTTATTGGTCATCTCATCCATTGAAGATTTTACGAGATAGACCGGAGAGAGCCTTCTCCTGCCCTATAGGGCTAGCTACGAGGCTAAAAGGTTTGATGTTGCCTTGAGGTTTGCCTTCTTCAGCCTAAGGTGAAATTTCAAGCGCTAACACTACCATTATGCAAATTCTACAGAAATTCCAACATCAGTCTGTCATGAAAATCCTGCAACCTATTCTGATATTGCAGCCATCCTGCACGCTCGAGAATTTGATGAGCTTGATTTGATACCATAAGTATTGGCGGTTCATTCCTGATAGCTCTTCCTTGCATGGATGTTGTACCTGTAACTGGTTCACTTATATGAAATTGCTTTACACTTCCACAATTCAGAACAATAGTAGAAAACATTACAATTATTAACAAAGAAATGAATATATTTTGGGAGTTAATATCATATTTAGTTAAGGCATTGATCCCTTCAACCATACTTAACACAAGATCATGAGTCTGCTTGCCACCCATAATGGTTGCCATCCTTACCTCAATCAAAAATACTTGTTAATTATTACTAATTCATAATCATCATTCAGTCCTTGCCTGAAAGTTGATTCAAATGATTATCACACAATTACTCTTAACTGTCACACGTGTCATGCGTACGCAGGCCATCCCCCTTCTGACTAGAAAAGGGTGTGCACGTCCTTTCAGCATGTCAAAAGAAAGTGAAAGCATTAACAAGACATAAATGCCAGCAACCAATTCTAAAAATAGTGTGTTAATCAATAAATAAATTCAAGAAAGACATGTCATTGGATGGGAAATGGCCAAAAAGAAATTAAAACAGAGATGTTAATACATTATGTCAAAATATTTTCGTCAGAAATTGTATTCATGACAAAGACATAATCGATGATATATATTAATGAAGGACGTAAAATGATTGGAAAATTTAGAATATAATTAATATATGATATAAGTTTACCATGCAGATTAGCTCGTAAGAATGTCGTTGAAATGGAAAATTCCCTTTAGAGACAAATCCATAGGTTATAAGAGCTTAGAGAACATTTGGCAATGTAAGATGATACTTCAATACCATAAGAAGAGCCGCAGCTACCAGTGGGCATTCATAGCCTCGACAGGGTTTCTTTTTAACCCCACAAATGAGCTAGAGTCCTCCTTTTAGAATGTAGATGGTTCTTCTTTTCCTTGTCATAAAGAGACCAGTATGATGGCATGGTGAGCATATAACCATAGTGCAATTCACTGGGATATAACAAAGTGATCAGGCTAGCTCGTGATGAGACCCCCTACCCTTCTGACAGTTTTAAGCATCAAGAATGTCATTACCTTGGTTTGGTAGCCAAATTGGAATGTCACTTGTTAGATCTTGATGATCATGGTAGGTCGGTTCATGATGAGACCCCCTATCCCTTTTAATAAAATGTTTTATCATTTTTCTCCTTAAGAGTCAGGGATGGTGTAAGAAGTAAAAAGATGCCAATGAAAGTTTATACTCTTATCCCCATATCATCATGCTAATGAGATTTATCCTGTTGATAGTGTAAAAACATAAGCCAACATGGTTTGAAAATAATGAATCATTTTATGATGTGTCCAGAGAAGAGATATTTAGTCAGTAATCATAAAGATACATCATATTAGCTTTGGAACAAAGATAACCATAAAAAGCTTGCATGAGTCATAATGATATTGTTATTACTGTTTTTTCATACATCTAGCACAAATCCATTCAAATGGTGTTTATTCACAATACGAAGGAGAAAGAAAGAAAAGTTGACATCATGATCATTAAGAAAAATTCACAATTTATTTTATTAAAAAGATGAAAAGGGTTGTTCAATTGATTGAACAACAAAAATCGCAAACAGAAGTGATGTTCAATCGATTGAACAACAAAATGTTTTGAAAAAAGTGTTGTTCATTTGATTGAACGGAAATCGTTCAATCGTTTGAACGAAAAAACTTAAACAAACAAAAATGTGTTTTTCAATTGATTGAACGACAATCGTTCAATCGTTTGAATGGCAAAATCAAAGAAACAAAAAAAATGTGCATTTCAATCGATTGAACGGTAATCGTTCAATTGTTTGAATGGTAAAATCAAAGAAACAAAAAATGTGTTGTTCAATTGATTGAACGGAAAATGTTGAATCATTTGAATAGAAAAATAACAAAAAAGTGATGTTCAATTGATTGAATGACAATTGTTCAATCGTTTGAATGGAAAAATCAAAGAAACAAAAAAATGTGTTGTTCAATCGATTGAATGGCATTTGTTCAATCGTTTGAATGACAAATTCAAAGAAACAAAAAATGTGTTGTTCAATTGATTGAGTAGAAATCGCTCATTGTTTTGAACGGAAAAATCAAAGAAACAAAAAATGTGTTGTTCATTTGATTGAACGACAATCACTCAATCATTTGAATAGGAAAATCAAAGAAACAAAAAATCAATCGATTGAATGACATTCGTTCAATCTTTTGAACAAAAAAATCAAAGAAACAAAAAATGTGATGTTCAGTCAATTGAAAAGCAAGCATTCAATCATTTGAATGGAAAAATCAAAGAAACAAAAAATGTGTTGTTCAATTGTGTGAATGAAAATCATTCAATTGTTTGAACAACACTTATCAAGCAATAAAAATTCTCATATTTACATAGTAATGTCTACTCTTTATTGCAATCAATAGAAAATAGTATATGCATTATTTACAACTTCTAACGAGATCTCAATTCTCTGAAAGAAAAGTTGTTGGGTCATCACTTCCCGTAGCTAAAATTTGCATGGAGGGGTCCTCGGATACCTACTCATAGAAAGATTCCTTGGTGAGAGGTTTGTGATAGAGGTGTACTCGATGTTCCTTCACCTTAAAAGAATGGCCAGATCTGTCAATGGTAGCCAAGGTAAGAGTACCATTGTTATGCACTTCTTGAATCTGATAAGGGTTAGCCATCTTTCTTGCAACTTTCCCAAGAAATCTTGGAATCTAGAATTGTAAAGTAGTTCCTAATCCCCTTTTTGAAACGTTTTCTTCTTGATAAGGCTGTCATGTCATTTTTCCGTTTGTTATTGAATAATTGTAGTCCATTGCAAAGCAGGAAGTCGAGCCTCATCTATTTCATTAATCTGTTAGAGTCCTTTGGTATGGGCTTCTGTTAAATTCAACCCTACTTCTTGGGCTGTCCTTAGAGTCTTTATTTCGAATTTGATCGAAAAAATAGTTTCTTTTCCGAACACGAGTTGGTATGGAGAATATCCAATAGTATTCCTCCAAGTCGTGTGATAGGGCCACAAGGCCTCTGGCAGTCTAGTAGCCCAGTCTCATTAGTGTGTTGAGATTGTCTTGGTGATAATTGCTTCAATGACCTTATTGGTGCTTTTGACTTTCCCGTTCGCCTGCGGGTGATATGGGGAAGTGATCCTATGCGTAATATGATGATTCCTGAGAGTGGCAGTAATCTTATGTCCTTCATGGCTCTTGGTAAATCTATTGTTTCCACCCATTTTGTCACATAATTCGTGGAAACTAGTATGTAGGCCTTCTGATTGGATGGCAGATGGAATGGGCCAACAAAGTCTAAAGCCTACCTTTCGAAGGGCTTTATGGCTAACTGAGGTTGCAGAGGCATTTCATCAGATTGTCCAGGCTTGCCCATACTTTGATAGCTATTAGAAGCTTGGGCATATTTCTTACCATCCTTAAAAATAGTGGGCCAATAATATCCCATTTGTAATATCTTATGCCATGTTCTTCGATCTACAAAATGTCCCCCGCAGGGCTCATCATGGCAAGCTTTCAACATATCATGAATTTCATCCTCACGAATGCATCAAGGTATACATATTTCAGCTACTGTATGAAAAAAATATCGTCCTATCCAAGAGAATCAGGTGTTGCACGAAACGATCAGCTTCCTCTCTCTCGTTGTCAAATGCCTGGGTAGCTTCCCAATTTCCAGATAATTCGCCACATTTGTGTACCATGGCATTTTGACTACCACGAAAAATAGATGTTCATCTAGAAATTGGTCATCTACCACCAGTGGATCATTCACCTTTGGAATTTATGATAGAAAGTCACCAATCGGGTTCTCCTTTCCTAGACGATCCTTAATAGTAATATCGAACTCTTGCAAATGAAATAGCCATCATGTTACTTGACCATTTGTGATGGGGTTTATTAGCTAAATACCGAATGGTGGAGTGATCAATGTACAAAAATACTGGGTAGCCAGTTATATAGTCTCTAAGTTTGTTTATTGCATAAATAACAACTAAAAATTCTTCTTTTGTCACTGTAAAATTAAGTTCTGTAGAAGTGATATTTTTTCTAATATAATAGATAGCATAAGGTTTCTTGTCCGCCTCTTGGACAAGGATAGTGCCTATATCTACATCTGATGCATTTGTGGATATGTGAAAAGGAAACTCCCAGTTTGGTCCACACAATATTGATGTTGTTGAGACTAGTTTCTTTAAACCTGTAAAAGTTGTGTCACATTTGTCAGACCAACTAAAATAAACATTTGCAGTCAAAGCATATAGAGGTGCAACAATTTGTGAATTTTTTTTAATAAACCTATGATAATAGCCTACATATCCTAGGAATCCATGCACCTGTGTCTGAGTGCAGGGGGTAGGCAGTAAAAGAATTACCTGAATTTTTGCTAGGTCTACCTGTATTCCTACTGCAGAGATGTAGTGTCCCAAGATTACACCCTCAGTCATAATCATGTGGCACTTCACATTGCTTAAACATAACTTGGTAGAAATGCATTGTTCTAAGAATTTTTCTAATGTTTACAATGCTTGGTCGAAGTCATCCCCATATGGAGTAAAATCATCCATATACACCTCAAGTCCTTCATTTATTAAATCAACAAAGGTGCCAAGTATAACTCTCTAGAATGTAGCCGGGGCATTACACATGCCAAATGGTAATACTCTGTATGCAAATGTACCTCATGGATAGGTGAAGATTGTTTTGTTATGGTCTTCAAGGGTGATCTGAATCTGATTGTAGCCACTGAAACCATCTAAAAAGGAAAATAACTGCTTCCCTGCCAAAGTATCTAGGTCTTGATCGATGAATGGGAGGGGGAAACAATCTTTCTATGTCACATTTTTGAGCTCCCTATAATCTACACAGATACGCCACTTATCATTTTTCTTAGGGACGACCACCAATGAAGAGACCCATTTACTATCTGAGATAGGATAAATAAATTTTACATCCAACAACTTCTATAACTCTTCTTTCAAAACGTCCTTGAGATGCGGATTCAACCTCTGTTGAGGCTGTCAGATCGATCGAGCATCCTTATTAGTATAGACGTGGTGTGTACATAGATGTGGGCATATTCCTTTCATATTAGGATAATCCCATGCAAAAGCCCCTTTATATTTCTATAGGACCTGTACGAGCTTTTTCTACTGATCACAATCCAGACCATCATTAATATTTAGAATTTTTCCAAGTTTGATCTCTTCCCATTTTCTATTATGAAGAAGAGTCATCTGAAGATGCCGATTGTCTGTATCCTTCAGAGGATCCTCCATGACTTCATTATCCGAGATTTCTTTCAACATTTGACACTTTACATTGCTCACATTAGTAAGTTGATTCATAAAGTTATTAATAACACCATCTTCAGTTTGATCTTTAAATTCTAGTGCCTCTCATACTGTGAGTGGTGCACGAATGCTTTCCTCCAAGTACGCTAGTGGTTGTTTACATATTTTTACAATGGGCAGACTTGGCTTGGGAGGAGGATATGACACAAGATTCTTTACAGCATCACCCTTTGCAATAGTCATGCTTCCCTTTTGGTAGCCAACATAAGCATCAGTTGTCGCAAGCCATGGTCGGCCCAGAATCAAAGGGTTCCTGTCTAATCTACTCTTTGGGTTTATCACAATAAAATCTACTGGATATTCCCATGAATCAACGGAAACTATGATATCTTGTAAGGTTCCTTCTGGCCTTACCACTGAATGATTAGCAAGTTCTAATAGAGTGGTGGTTGGTTCTAGGGCTGTAATACCAAGTGCTTAACATGTTTCTGATGTTAAAATATTAATGGTTGCACCCATATCAACTGAAGTATCAGGAAAAGAGTGGCCATATATTTGAACTGTCACTATGGGGTTTCCAGGATCTTCATACTTTATTGGAGTTCCCCCCCCCAAGAATAAATCAGATAAGGTCCCTACAATGTGAATGGTGGGTGAGTTTTTTTCTTTCTTCGCAGCCTTCTTTACACATAGATCTTTAATTGTTTTGACATAGATGGGTATGTCTTGAATGGATTGGAGGAGAGGGATTTTAATGCAAAGATTTTTCCGTTCCCCTACAAGATAAAAATTTGGATAAATAATATATTTGGGTATCGTTAACCTTTAGGGGAACAAGGGAGAAGTGACTGTAAGTTTTTCATGATATTCATGTTGATCTATCTCTTCTCCTTGTTTTAGTTCGGTATCAATTACAGGTGGTGGTATATGTACAGGTGGGGTTTCACTTTCAATTAAAGGTTGATCCATGTTTTTCTCATGGGTGATGATACAACTTGACCTCAATCTGAGTTCATTACATTCTTTTTGCTAAACCTCATAATCTAAGGTTCCAATAATATGCACCAACTGAACTGGTCTGTTATTAGGATTTGGATTCGGTTGA
Source organism: Pinus taeda (assembly GCA_000404065.3). Lineage (NCBI taxonomy): Eukaryota > Viridiplantae > Streptophyta > Pinopsida > Pinales > Pinaceae > Pinus > Pinus taeda. The sequence continues at coordinate 50,428 of APFE030396033.1, read as the reverse complement.
GCTGGCAATTGAGGCCACAGAAGAGGTTGGGGATTTTGTTGTAATGTATAAGGTGTTGATAGTGTAGGTTGAGGCTAAGGACCTGCACCCATAGGTGGATTAGATACCCCCAGAGGTCATTACCTATTTGTAGACCAATTTGGATTTTGAGAGATAGAGGCATGCCACTAGGATTGATAGGGATTTCCTTGCCAAACAAGAGTAAAAGGAGAATTTGGCCAACCATTTCTCAAAAAATATTGTGTTGGCCAGGATGTCATAGGGGATGGTAGGATTTTGCAACTTGAGTAGGGTGGTTGGCCCTGCCATGCTGTCTTAGGGTTTTGTCGCTGATTAAACTGCGAAGAATGAAAGAATTGGGATGCGTCTTCTGTCATACCTATAGGTTTAGCTTACCACTATCGACGCTAGTTCATCTGATATAATTGCTCTATTTCTTCTTCTACTTCCTTGAATACTGCTTTCGGCCTTGGTAATGATGGAAATTATTCAATGGTGTCCTCTTTAGTACGATAGTGCATGTATGCACCATGTCTAATGGGCATTGCCATTGGCTGTGCTTCTTTCGACAACGTGGACAGAAGATGGCCAAGTTTTGTTCTGCTAAGGCTTACTTTTGTTTAGCCTGTAAGATGTCTAGCTGCATTGTGAGAGTTCCCAGGATGTCAGTTATAAAATCTTCTAGGAGGTTACCAATTTCCATGAGTGTTATGCCTCCACTGTGTGGTTTGCTTCCCCTGCTCATGGGATCTCGGCTTCTTGCTTCTATATGTGTGCTTCCTCATGATCACCTGATACACAAGAAAATAATTTCATCACAATATTCCTGAGAAATATCTCCTTTTCCCATTAAGTTTAGAGATTCTACCCATTCCTATTTCATTCCTTTACTTATTTTGGTAAGGCGGTGTGTGGAGACCTATGCAAATTATAATTAAATCGGTCTACATATTCTTCTAATGTTTCATTATCTTTTGTAGTCATCTTAAAAATTTCATCTTTCAGTTCCATAGTCTTATAAAAGTCCTAGTAGCTTTTAAGGAAGGAGGTTTTCATCTCGTCCCAACAATTAATAGTTCGCCCACCTATACCCATAAACCATCTTAAGGCTGCTCCTTTCAGAGTGGAAGGGAACCGTTTTAGCTTTTGGGAGTCAGTGGTGTAGTCATATCCTCTACAGAGGACATCAAACTCAAACATGAAAGCATCAGTATCCTCTATGATCATCCCATGGAAGGTTGGGATGCTCTGTAGGGGAATAGCCTTCATGGGGGCATTGGCCACTTGGTCAACTATGGTGTACTCTAATGTCGAGGTTTGACCTTGAGGTGGTTGATCTTCCATTTGGTAAAATATGTGCCAATAATCGTCGGGCACTTCAAGGGGTGCTTCTTGAATAAGCGGAGGGTTAGCAACCCGAGCTGGCTTTGAAGCACTACCTAGATCTATGATCACAGGAGATCCTTGTTAAAATAGTTGTGGTTCTGCCTTAGTAGTCTCACTGGTTTCTGCTTTTCGTTCTCTTAAGTTACAAGATTTTCCCTCTTGGAGAGGATCAAAATGTAAACTTATTATAGCTTGAAGAATTTGTTATGATCCTCCAACTTGGCTTTGAATCTCCACATAAGTTACAAATGGTGAGTCTGTTGCTTGAGGGATAACAATAGAAATTTTTCCAGGTATTGCTTGGAATCCTACTGACGCTCGAGATTCTACGTTTCTTACAATTTTGTCTATAAAGGTCGTTCTCCCAAGGTTCAACGATCCTTTGGGTTTTGTTGATTTTTGTGGAGGATTCTACTATTTTTATATCTTTTTATTCTTGGTCATTCATAAAAACCAATTCTTATTTAACCTCTAAGCCTTCGCTGCAAAGTAGGTTGGTAAGCAAGCACTTTAATTGCTAGGTGTTATGAAGAATTTGGTGTCTACAGATAAATACTAATTCCCTAGATAAGTAGCCATATCTAGAACAACGGCTTAAATCACTTTAACCTTTTCTATAAACAATAGATAAGACAAAGAGAATGAGAGGACCTACTTGTACTTTTTCTTTCCTCTTGTCTCCTTTGTATCGGTCCTGTCGCTCCTTCCCATACTTAACATGCTTGAGAAGTACCTGTAAACATCAACAAAAGACAAAGAACCAATCAAAGCAAAATATCTATTGATTACAAGAAAATGGAATCATATACATTCACACATATAAGCATTCATATATCAAGATAAGCATATGGAAAAAGGTGTAAATACTTTATTGAATAGAAGGAAGAATTACAAACATGAAGCCTAATTTGAAGTCACTCTTCTAGCATTGGTTCCATCCACATCACATAATAAGCATGACATTCTGGCAGCATATCGAGACTTACAATAGTCTCAAATCTCAAACTAAAATTATCTCCTTACAATCATCAAATTCCAACCCCTTGATCACTTAAATGAGTGCTAAATTTATAGGAAGATGGAGGAGGTTTCATCATCAATGAGGCTATTGAATGGCCTTCCAAACTTAGAATTAGTTCCATGGAGGAAGGGATGAGAGGATGCAATGTATCTTAACTCATTCCTCATCCATTTTCGAACTCATAGGAGATGATAAGTGTGGGAATCTTCTATAAGGCTCCAAAAGATAAGAATATTCCCCAAACCCTATGTGAATTTTGCCCAATCTCACCCAACGTAGGTCAAAGAGGGCCTAAGTGCTCTGCAGAGCACCCTGTCATGGAATTAACTACTATGCAATGCACCCTTGCATGGACCTACCTGCGTTAGTCCCTCTAGAGGTCATTTCAGGATGTCTTCAGGCCATGAAACTATTTGGGAAGGAGGCATTCAAAAGGTTGACTTGTTTAAGGCATGTAGCAACTGAAATTAGGGTTTGATGAGCCCTAAAACACTAATTTGAATGATGGGAGTGATGTGCCCAAATGGATCTGTAACAGCTGCCCCCCAAGGCATGAAGTCAGAAAATGTTAGTGTCGATTGAAATGCTTTACAATGTGAAGAGGAGGTTCTGAAGTGGTTGGTGACCTGCATCGATTAAAATACATAATATCATGATATTTTTATTTTTTTCTCATGAATTGCTGAGGGAAGACATATCCATGCTCAGCATATAAACTTTCATTACAAGTACATAGACAGTCATCTACATATATATACCCATGATCAGAATGACCATCAATGTAAAGCCATTGTACGGATGATTTGGTACATTTCTTGAAGTCATAGTCCGGATGGATGAAACTAGATTTGGGGTCTTTTATCTTATTCAATCGTTTGCTCATGTATGGATCTAACCATGTCAAAATGTGATCTGAAGTCGAACATGGGAAGACACTTTCTGATTACTAGCCAATGATGTAAGCTGTTTACAGACGCGAGAGAAATCACTAATAATGATAATGATCCTCAAGGAGCTGTAGTACATTCTGCATGGTTTGAATATATGTTTTGATGTCGAACACCATACAAAGTCTTTCGGTCAAAGGCCAGTGATGTCAACCTATCTCCAGAAGCGAGAAACTTGCCATTGATATATGCAAGCCTCAAGGTACTAGAATGATGTTTCTAAGTCAATTTCTTAGATAATGTGTTGATGTTGACAAGAAGCAACTCGTCACAGGAGGGCCTTGATGTATCCCACATCAATGAAACAAAACGAGTGTAATGATTTTTGGAGATGGAATGTGACTAACGACACAAGGTTCAGGAATGGCGGTAATGAAAATGAAGGTTTATGGTATTGCAAAGAATGAATTTTAGCTAAATGAAATCTCTTGAACATGTCGGCGACACTAAATGAATTGGCAACATTGACCCAAAAAAAAAGTGATGGATGGTATGATATATCAATGGTATGATAACCATCAAGCTAATAACCCAACCCAAATAGTCACGATGATGGAGTGAAAGTGTCATGTTCAAGAGCGACCTGCTACCAAAAGTGGTTTACCCATTTTTCCATTTTCCCTAGTCGTTATTGACTAGTAGTTCTTTATTTTTTATCAAGCTCGAGGAGGATAACATATTATTTTTGTATAATTCCACCCTTTGGGTGAATCCGTCGTTATGTGATGTTTTAACGAGTCTAGAAAAGGTGAAACTTGGTCTTGTCATGATCGACAAGTTTTGTTGCTATTTGATGTTTTAACGAGTGTTATCTCAAAATCAGACCCTGATAGGTTGCAATGATCAAGTAGACTTCAAGTAACTATTTCAAACCTAATTTTGGTTGAGGCTTAACCTCCTCAACTTGAGAGGGCTCTCTCAAAAGATTAATGATTTTTTATTATGAGTAAGATGGCTAACTCTTATGAAACAAATGTAAAAATGTGAGTGGTGGAAACACAATTAGAAAGTATCCATTGGGTTTATGGAGTCAAATATGCTTTAGCATTGACACTAAGGTTAGCTCTACATAGAAGTCAGGGCATTTAGAACTCAATGCATGTAGAATACACCAGAAACACAAAGAACCAACACAGTTTACAAATGCACAAAGGAAATTAGAGCACTGTTAGTGATTTCTAAGTAATCACACATTCATACCACTGTAGATAAAAGGAAGAGAACAATACAAGACATTCAAAGCATTGAATTCTTTCTAATTCCTGAGAAGCAAAGCCAAAGTACTATATTACTAAAAACAGAGTCTTTACATAAGCCAAATATGAGAGCTTTTCTGAATAATTTTCCAACCCTTTGTACATCAGATGTTCTGCTATATATAGAGCTCTCTACATAAATAAGATTCCTCCTCTAGCATGAGGGGAACTAGAATTCATCTTATTATGACACCTATTAACACTTTAAACTAACTATTAAATACCACTAACTGCTAACTAGAAGTTCTAGAAACCTAATACAATTAGGAGTCTAGCTCCACATCATGTTGGTGATAGTATTTATTACAATCAAAACTCATTCTCTGAAAAGTGGTCTCCTTCAATTTAGTTGTGGTGGACGTTTGAAGCTCCTTATTGGTCCTTAATGTCTTATCCCTTTACTGCTGCTAAGAAGTAGGAAACTGCCCCTGTTTTTCTGCTTTTGGTTTCCTCAAGGATATTCAAAAACAATAAACCATGTTGTTATTCTTTAATTACCCAAAAATCTATTGGAGTGCCACGTTCTTCATGTGTTGTAAACCTTTCCTATATACTTATGTGACGACAAAACCTCTTCAAAGTTGTTTGAAAAGTCATGGACAATACTAGAGGTGATCATTTGTATAACATAAAGCTTAGAGTTCACATTGCTTGCTTGTTTTGCCATTGCTGATTGCTTACACATTGTAAATGATCCTTTTCTGAAACTCCGTTTCAAAAATTTCCCCTCGGTCACTCAAAATTGGTCGACCAAGTTTAATTATGCAACTACAGCAGTTTCGTAGCACGCTACGAAACTTCTGTGCATTAGGCATCATCTACAGCAGTTTTGTAGCGCGCTACGAAACTGCTGTGTAATAAAAAAAACACAGATTTAAGCCAAAATTTGACTGTCTTGAGTCTCTTTATGTTGAAATGTCCTTTTCAGCTGCCCTGAAGCTATTCAATACTGAACATGGTAAATCATCAAAATTTGGGACTTACCGTTACGTGTTGTGTTATTTTCCTTAGCTAAGGAAATCTTTCCTGCTAGCTTAGCTAGACCTTCAAATCCTCAATTTGCCTTTTCATGACTCTGATCCCAGCTCTCAGGTTCATATTAACGTTTCTGATGAATTCTGCTTCCTTTAATGCAGGAACTGTCCAGGTATAGTATCTGGCATTACAGTCGACCACATCGGGTATTGAAATTTTTTTGTCTTCCCACAGAGTCTCCATTTTATTAAAATGAGCTTCCTTGATTGCATGTTTCCTTGAGGCTTTCTTCAATATAGAAATTTTGAAATTTGCTAACCTCAACTTCTTTTTTAGCTCTTCAACACTATATTCCTCCTGAGGGATAACTGTCTTATTTCTATCTTCTTTATGCAGCTGTGATGATGTTTCTAATGAATTCACAGGTCTTTCATGAGTTTTTTCGATCTCCTCTGTTTCACCTGCTTCTCGCAGCATCTCTTGTATCTGTTTGCAATACCTCATCACAGGTCTTCTTGGCTTAAAGACAAATTTAGCAACCTGATCATCAAACTTGAGCTTTTTCGAGGCTTTGATTTTTCTGGTCTTGTCTTTACATGATTCTATCAAATATGCTTGAACCAGGGGAGATTATTCAATATCAATAGCTTGCAGTAAGTCATTTAGGTTCCCTTTCAAACCAAGCTTTCCTCAATAATCACTGTCTTGCCCTTTTCTTTAGCTAACTGGCTCCTGGTCATTCTCCTCTGAACTACTTCACCTATATATGATTCATGTACACCCTCTTTGATATGGTTTTTCTCTTTCAGAGACTGCTAGGGTGTGTCTTGGATAACCATTGACTTGGCAAGCTCCTTTACTTGTTTCCTAGCCTTCAATTTTGTGAATCTCCTGGATCTTGTTTTTGCATGATGACTAGCTGTTGGTGGAGAAGTTTTCACAGTTTGAGGATTGAGGCCAGTTTCATTCTTGAAACCAGTCATAAATATGAACGTTGACTAGTCCCTATCTATTCTTTGGAGCTCATGCAAAACGATCAACTTGACTAAACCGTGGTGAAACAATGAGGTCTCGCAGGGTTCCTTCTTTAGCTGAACCTTGTCGCACATTTTTCCTAGGCTACGAAATAAGTAGAAAGGTAAATCAAGAGATATCTTTCCTGTGAAATGCAACAAAATCTTGAAGTGATATGAATAGACCTTATGATATCTCCCCTCACAGGTAAAGTACCTCTGTATGCAGGTAACTAATTGGCATATGAGTCCTTGACAAAATTTTTGGGCATAGACTTGTTTAAATCTGTGTTAATGAACTCCGGCTTTAGAAATTCTTTGCAGGGGATCATATCAAATTTGAAAATTTTAAACCATCTTTCTTGTCCCCTTGGAATCTCAATGACTACGGATATTACCTCTGGTGAAATTTGCAATTCAAGCACCCCAACTTTTGAATTCAGTCCTGTGAAATTCAAGGAAAATTCCTTGGTGATTTGTGCATGACCTCCTTGAAGTTTCTCACAAAAATTCCAAAAACCAACCTGCTTGAATGCACGTTCAACTTCTCTATTCCTCAAGATAATGTCTAAACCTTCAGGTTCGCTCCTCAAACATCTACCTGACCTGTGTTCCTTTCGTTCTGTAGACCCCTCCATGAGACTCCAGCGTAATGAAAATATGAAAGACTGGCACTATCTCAACCTTTGATCATTGCCTCGCTTGATGTTCAAGGAATTCAAATTGAATGTTTTCCAATTTGTTCCTCATGCAATGAATGCAATCATAATAATGACTGCGAATACTTGTCTCTTCTTGAAACTTGCAACCCGAGCGTACCAAGGTACCTAACAACTCTAATAATGAGGATAAGCGGTTAGACATCATAGGCGAAGTGTATAAGCTGACAACTGATGATGCAAACATAACAAATTTTGATAGATATGACAACTGGGAAAGATTTTCTACGGATCCGTACAAATCTCTGATTTCGTAGTGCAAGTAGTGTAAAATCTGGGTTATGCACTATGAAAACCCCTAAACAATATTTGCACTATGAAAACACCCAAAGCATTTCATAAAACATAAGAACCTTTAAAACAAGCTTGATACAGGGAGTTTATGTAAGTTATGGGACCAATGGTGAATGAGAATGGACTATTGACCTTTATTTAACCATACTACCAAGAATCCTAAGATTTAGACACTAAAGTAAACATGGAAACACTGAACTCGGACTAACACCTAACCCCCACAATCAAACTGATGTGAACAATTCAGAGATTGCTTATTAAGTGATAACAACGAGTTTAACGACAAATATAAATCGGTCCTTTTCATGTTTAGAGAGTTTGAAAAGGGATGAAAAGAAAACTCCACAATTTCTTTTTCGTAGATTTGTCTCTCAAGCCCGAAAAAGAGTAAAACAATATGAGAGAGAACCTATTGGCCATGTTCAGTCAACATATTTTCGTAAATAATATATCTCAGCTCGAAAAAGGGTTAAACTTATACTGAGTAGATTTCATTTCCAAACTGTTAACGAGCTGAAAAGGATAAGCGCTCGACAATATTTTCATACTTAGAGAGTCTAGAAAGAGGTTAAAGAGGACTCCAAGGGGGTTCCTTTTTCGATGTTCAACAGAGCTCAAAAAAGAGATAAAATTATGCTTGATGGTCAAATATGCAATTTACAATTGGGCACGTCAAATTCTATAAGTCAGCTATAAAATCTACTCAAAGCACCACCAAATGGATTAAACATACCTATTTTATGAGTAAAAATAGATAAATACTAAGGTTTATTTGATTAATTAACATGAAATAAACATAAAACAAGTATTTACCATGTCATTTTCACCATTTGATATTTATCGTTCAGTTTTGTGCTCTGGGCTACTCTTTTACCTCAAACTTCAGCAGCGAATTATGAGAGATTATGTGGACCATTTCTCGTGCCGTCTGGACCAGGTAGGAGATCTACCCCTCCTCTTTCTTTTCATGTCATTCTTTTATTGTTTCATGCAAGTTTTAGGGTTTTTTAGGGCCTCTACGTTTAGATTTTTTCATCCTAGGATCAGCGCAAGCTTGCATGTTAAAAATGTGCTGAAGAGCACCCAGATAGAAGGTTGCCTACTTTGTAGCACACTGTCTCCTTTCCTAGGCTGCACTGGGTGAGTTTCCCAAATTTGTTTGACTTGTGTGCTCCAAAATTTGTCTTGTTTTTTACATGGAAAGGATCCTAATTAAGCTTATGGTTTGATTGTAGGCTTTCATCGAATTAGAATGACCATTACTTGACGAGAAAGAGAACATGAAGAACAAGACATGATTGCCCTAAATAATCTAGGTACACTTGAGGCCCTCAAAAACTGTGGGTTACTCAAATAATTCAAGTTGTCCAAAATGAGGCAAAAAATAGAACTATTTTAGTTCCTAGTTCATGCATGGGATCTGATAGATCAGGATTTTCACATAAGGGACAAAGTGGTCCCTATTATGATCAATGACATTTTCTTTCTTACTGAGTTGTTGAGGCGAGGTGCCCCCATCTCACTTTCAGGATTTTCCCATGGAGGTGAATCGATGAGGGATTATATTCGATAGTTTTGTCGACTAGGTACATAGCCTAGCAAGGATGGGAAAATAAACATCAGGGATGTAAATGTTTTTCCTTTTCGAACTATCATTTTCATTATCGCAAAGTTGGTTGGCGGTGTGACACTTCATATGGCGAAGATATCGTATATGTAATATGAACTAGAGTGTCTTGAGCCAAAAGTATTCAATTGGTGTGAGGCTATACTTTCTTTACTAAAAGAACAACTGACAAAGGTAAAAAGTGGTAAGATGAAGAATTGTAGCTATGGTTTGATCTTAATAAGATTTTCTTTAGAAATAATTACATTGATGCAACCACAACATGTAACATTGGGTGTAGTTGTTCCTAGAGATCCACAGATGCTGAGGTGGGTTGAATTGATGGCTAGGGATGCAGGTCAGTCAACAATAATTTTTTCCACTGCATTCTTCAGCTGGCTTGATCGACAACACATTGTTGTTGAGGAGCATCCATACTCAGCAATGGATTTTTGTGCAGATCCAGATTTGATTTTACCAACGGGCCCTTAATGGGGTGCTATAGGTAAATTTTTGACCAAAATGTTTTTTATTTTCAAGTTTCTACATACTTTTGTGTTTTTAATGTTTCAAAGACTAAACTAAAATCATTCTCATGCATGAAGATGTGGGTACTGTTCAACCTATAAGGCACCAACAGGAGGCAGGTGGGCCAACGAGGATGGACATCAAGAGAGAGGTTCTCCAGGATTTTGATTTGGCCGACACCTTGGAAGAGTTGTAGGATCATGGGGAGGGATTAACCCTTGGTGTTCTGAATGTCTAGATCCACGAGTTACCTATGAGGCTGCAGTGCCATACTATTGGTGTTCCAATCCATTGGATGCAACTCTTGTGCATGATAGCTCAGACTGTGACTTGTTATCATGGGCATCACTAGGTCTACTTAGGATGTTTTTGCATGTATTTTGAGTTTTTAGGTCATATGACAAAATATGCCTTGGACACAACTTTTGTAAAAAAATTTAAAACATCTATCAATTTTTACTTTCAGAGTTTTTATATGTATGGCTATATGCAATACTATTCAACTAATGATGTGAATTGAAAATTTTCTTTTACATGTGTCGTAAATGTCTGTTTGACACATAATTCACTAATGAGTTGATTAATGTGTTAAAGTTTCTGGAAATATGTTGATATTGAATGTGCTCAAAATGTCTTTCCAAAAGAAGAACACTAAGGAACATATGAAGAATTGTTGGATTTCAAACAATATAAATGTTTGTTAATTTTAGTACAATGAGTTACGAGCCCAACCTAATGATGATTTAGGGATGCTAAGTGGTGAGCCTCATAAATGGGTAATTATATGGGCTCATTTTACCTCCTAACCTAGTCAAATCATCCATTCTCTTAGCTTATTGTATGATTTTCTGATTATATTATGCTTATAGAGTGAGTTAAGTTAGTTATTGTGCCATGTGGTGTAACATGTATTTAATGGAGATTATTGATGGATTTCGAGCTCAAAGTCAAGGATCCAGTGGAAAAATGGCAGAAATAACTCGAAGTGGATAGACGAGAGGACTTATAGGAGGTAATCCCCCTCATTTATTACTTCTCACTTCGAATTCCACTTCATTCAGCTCGGAGTACAAGCAACCGAATCATGCACTAGAAGGTAACCAAGCAAGTGGAAGATGACTGATGATTATCTCGAGTTTTGGGAGTTGAGCCTCCTTGATTTTTGCTTATGTAAACTCTGGTCAAATTTCAAGCTTATTATTTTTGTGACAGTTTCATGTAATCTTGCTAATGTTTTCAAAATAAAGATGGAATCCTTTTTGAGCTAGCACTAAGTTATCTCAGAGAGCTGAAGCTCTTAGGTTAGGGCCCAATCCAAGCAGCCAAGCTCCTATTAACTTGTATTTGTATGCCTTGTTTCAGTTTGTAGATTAGTTTGTTGTTAGATGTATTTCTCTTATGGTTAAGAATAGGTTGCTTTTGATGATTTAGTAGTTTGCTTCCATTTGTGCTTTTGATAGTAGGTTAAACAGTGATAAAGAGAATATTAAAAATGTTATAAATAGTTCCTTGTCCTCTCTTCCTCCCTTTGGGACCATGATTTAAGGCAAAGACTCTCTTGTTGCCCCCAAAACACAGATTTTCCTCCTTCATAGGACTTCTAGTGTTTACAGCTTTTTAATAGTCTAGCTTTTCTTTGCTTTAGATCTTCTTCATCATGCTCACTTCCTGATTTGCAATATTCTTCTTTCATGCTTTCCTTTCCTACAACATTTCTCAGAATTTCGTTTCATAGATCATAGTTTAGACCATTTTTTATGCAAAACTCTGTTTTTCCTAAATGCATTCATTTCACTTGTTTCTTGATTTCCCTGGTTGACTGTCAGTTTCTATGTAGAATATCTCTTCCAGCAGTAGGCCAGATTATCAGCAATCACACCCTCCATCTGATCCATGCCCTATAGCTCTCCCAAATCTCACCTCAATTCTACCCTAGTTTCCTGCATTTTTCCATAGAACTACTTCCTCTCTCCTTGAGCAAACCCAATCATATTTCTTTGTCCTAGTGATTCAAGGTATACCTTAGGCACCCTAACACCTCATTCCAACCTTCATCCACCTTTTTCACCCACTCTCACATACTCAAAACAGTGAAAAATGCTCTCAGCCTCCTCCTATAGGCTTCCTATAGTTTCCCTGTTTTCCTCCTGTATATTTCTTGTGTCCTCCTATAGATTTTCTTGTAGGCTTTCTTTTGAAGGCTGAGTGTGGAAAAAGCTTCCAAAATACCACGTGAGACCTCCTAGGACCCATCCACACCATCCTACATCCTCTCAAGTCCCAAAACCTCCCTTCAACAACACCTATTCATTGCTACACTCACACACAATAAATTACATGTATGTCAAATTCACATAAAAATACATAAAACTCCAAAAATATGTTTTTTTCTTATTTAATTCCAGAAATTGCATAGTTAGATGTTGTTTACTTCTTTGAGTAGGTAATGGCATTCCTTTCATGGTTTTCATAGTTCTTTCTACAAAAGTAGAATTAGTTGGTTAATTAGGGTTTACTAGGTTTGCATTACATTTCAGTCTTTCCTCTTTCTGTAGTTAGAATAGCATCTATAGAGTAATCTTACTTTTTTTTCATCACATATAGAGCTTCTTTTGGAGTCCATAGAACTTGGCTAGAGCTACTATGATCTTGCGCCAGCTAACCAAGTGACAACTTGTAGTGAGAACTTGTGCATACATCACCGACGCTTCCAAGTTTGTTACGAACTACCAGGTTGATAAGAGTAAAGTAGGCAGCCTAGGAGTTGCAACATTATTGCTGCAATACTGGTGCTCACCACTTTTTGGCACCGTTGTTGGGGAAGAATTAGAGTATTCTGTGATTATTGTTTTCTTCTATTTCTTATTGCAACATTATGCTAATAGTTTATTTGAGCAAAAGTAGACTAGTCATTCCTTTCCTTCAGTTCTGCATTTCCTTGCTTTCCTTTTCGATTCTGCAAATTTCATTTCAGCAAGTTCATTTCAGTTAGTTGCATTTTGTTTTGTTTAATCAATTTCAGTCCCTGCAGTTACCGTCAGTGTGGCGAAAAAGAAACAAAAACCAACCAAAAATATTTCCTTTCATGCCTTGTAGGAATAGAGATAACTCATGAAATTTTTTTCCCAACAACCCCATTGCTTCACACAACCAACCTTCTCTCTTCTTTGGTGGCTGTGATCAAGAAGAACCTTTAGATAAACAACCATACATATTTGAAGAACCTATAGGTGAAGAAGAATAAGAAAACATTCGTTTGGAGCCAATGGTTGAAAACATAAATGCTAGGGGGAATGGAGAGAGAATATAGAGTACCTTTCCCATTCAAGAGACCAATGGGGACACCAAAATTAAGAATATAATCCCTTATGCCCTACCTCATTTCCATGTTCTGACTAAAGAAGATCCTGACACCTTCTTGTTCGATTTTGATCTCATCTGTCGAACTTATGACTATGCAGAAGATGAGCAAAAGTTGAAATTGTTCCCTTCTACTCTCAAGGATGCAGCACTACACTAGTTCATGGGATTACCTACCAATAGAATCACAACATGGGCTGAGATGTAGTAAGCCTTTAACAACAAGTATCGAGACTATTATAGGTCAAAATATACTAAAGAATAAATCTTTCGAAAGACCATAGGAATTGATGAGTCCATGGAAGACTATGAAAAGAGGTTCCAACTCAGTTACAAAAGGGTCGAGTGTACACTTGACCCTGAGTCTCTGAAGTTGGGCCTGCTTAGGGGAATTCGGGAAGATCTTTTATACACCCTCCATCTACTGGCCGGGGGAGACATCTACCAACTATCCTATGGGGACATAAAGACTGTTTTTAGAAACCATTCTAGAGCAGCCAGAAAGAAAGGTAGGGGAGTCAACCCATAGCCAGTACCTTTTCCTCCAATTCATCCATTAAAGGAGAAATTGGAAACATGCCAGAAGACTTCAAGAGTGAGATGTTGCAGACTTTTTCCATGCAAATGGATACCTTACATATCAAAAGAAGAAAAGAGGAAGCAGAGAGGGCTTTGGCCATTTTTTTCCCTAGATGCACCAGGAGGCATCCTAGGAATGAATGCCCATTGAACTCTATAGAGGTTTGTTCAGTCTCTAAGGGAAATAATTTTATAGATAAGTGCCCTTCCTTTCTCGGACTTAAAGCTGTATATCAAGGGGTTGAGGGAGTCACTAAAAAACTCTATTAGATAAACCAAAGAAGGCCACATGGACCTAGACCTTAGAAGCAGGGGATGCGAGGGACATCTCAGGCACACTACAATCCCAACCAAGTCACCTCCATACCTTCTCTGGGCCCTCTTTCTCATCCTTCCTAGTCCACGCCTCCTTCTTGGCCCTTCACATTTCAGTATCATGCCCAACTAGCCACTCATTCATTTCAATCCTATGCTTAGCCACAACATCAGTGGAATGCATCTCATCAAGGGTGGAGGCCCGAATACAACCCTCTCCTTGCTCTTTCGCCTCCACCACCTGCCCAACCAGTTACCTTCTGCTCCACCAAAGCAACCCCAAATGCCTGCCCATCCAAATCTAAACTCGAACAATAGACAGGCTCAGCAAGTGTATAGTGGGGAACTGTCATGCCTAACTTATGCTATGGAGATTCAAGAAATTAACTTGAGATCTAGGAAAGACCTCATAGGTCACCATCCTCCACCCAGGGAGGTTGAGGAAGATAAAGAGGAAAGTGAACCTAAAGCAAATCCACCCTTTCCTAAGATATTATCCATGACAGTACAACCTACCCCAAAACAAAGTGAACTCCTGGGAGAATTGAAACATTTATGTGTAAAAATACCACTTCTCCAAGCCATGAAAGATGTGCCTATCTACAATAGGTTGATCAAAAGGAAGTGCTTTAGGCATCCAGGAAGGCAGAAGAGAGATGCCCCAACCATTAATGTCATAAGATAACTATTTGACTTGATGTTGGGGTAGGTAATTTGTCCAAAATATCTGGACCTTGTAAGCCCAGTAGTTGATGTCCACATCCATGGCAGAATGATCCCGCATACCTTGATTGATCTGGGAGCTGCCATTAATATGAGGACAAAGGAAACAATGCTAAAACTTAACCTCCAGGGCTCCTCGAGAAAGACCACGATAGTGCTACAGCTAGCAAACCGCTCCACAGTGACCCCTAAGGGAATTGTGGAAGATGTGTTGCTATCGATTGATTCTTGGGAGTACCCTGCTAATTTCTTAATTCTCTAGCCAAAGGCAAAGCTCACTGGGTATCCTCTCATTCTGGGAAGACCTTGGTTTGCTACAGTCGATGTCTACATCAACGTTTGAGCTGGGAATGTGACCATAAAGAATGGGCACATGTCCAAATAATTAATCCTATATCCTCCTGCCCAACCTTGCTAGAACATGATCTACCTCTCTAGCTAGATGAGGAAGATGAGGATAATGTTTACTTCACCACTTTGTGCATTAGAAATCACCATGGGGGGGAACAACAAGATGAGGATGATATGATTGAAAATTTGATTCAGAATCCACCTCCTAGTGTATCACCATTAGAGGACATCGTAAGAGAAACCCAAAACAATCCCTAAACTGGTCTATGCACAGCTGAATCCACTTCTCTCCATGTTAAGAATATAGAGTTCGACCCAGAAATTGTTGGCATTATGATTCTGGTACGGCTCTATGATACAGGTATTGTACTTGATGGCAACTCACTCAAGTGGCAATGGTCTGTTCAGGCTCTCAAAATGATGGAAATTAAGAGGCTCGCAGGTGAATGGTTCAAAAGGTGCGGACCCGCAAGTTCGCCGTCCAGGAGGTGCGGTCATACCTACAGGTTACCCATTCAGAAGGTGCGGAACCCCAGTTCACTCACTCTAAGGTAGAGAAGCGTGGTCACGTGAGGTTTCTTATGTTTGGCCCATGGTATTTAGCTCGCCATTGCTGATGCTATGGTTTTGGCCCATAGTATAGGATCTATTTTAGCTCCGGTTTGGATCCCTTGTATTGGTTATTGATGGTTTTGTCCCATGGTGTGAATAAGGGCTTGACTATAATAGGGAAGGAGATCACTTGGGTAAGGTATCTTTTCAATTGAATACCTTAAGATCTGAAATACTGGGTTATCAATGTAAAATGCTTGATCTAAATCAAAGTAAATTTGAAGGTGAATCTATGAAGTCGTGATCCCTTGGGCGCACCTGTGGATCTGGCTGACTGTGGCACATTGGAGGACTGTAAATTTGGCCCTAATCAGAAGTCTGCGGGCAATCCATAGGTGCAGTGTGGGGATACGCAGCTCAGTAAAAGACTCAGTGCTGGAGTATGCTGCGAAACCAAAGGTGCAGTGCGGGGTACGCAGTGCAGGAGAAGGCATAGTGCGAGGCACACATAGTACAGAAAAGGGCGAAGTGCGAGGTACGCAGGCAAGAAGAAGGCACAGTGTGGGTGTACGCAGTAAGTCAGAAGTAAAGGTGTAGATCTGAAGAAAAGTATGCAGAGCAGAAGAACAACCAGTGCGGATCTGCGCAGTTCAGTCTCAGAAGAGCTGCAGATATATGCAGGCCCCTGTTGGTGAAGTTGCTGTCTTATCTTGAAACTATTGTTGATTTTCCTTTATCTACTGCAACAGTATTCTGGGTTTATATTTCTGGTATTACTTTCCTATTTACAACATTCTGAAGAGTTGGGTGATTCATTGGTTCATTGTATAAGGAGGTTGAGTGATTTTCATATACTTAAAGATTATTTGATGTTCATGGATCCAATTTGAAAATTAATGAAACGTGGTCCTTAAAGAAGTAAAAAGGGGGTTGTAGCTCCCTTCCAGGAGAGACTGGAAAATGAGAGAGAGTTGTAGCTCTCTGCAGGTTGTAGCCTGCGTACTGGTAAAGG
>APFE030396033.1:18544-29382 GCA_000404065.3 Pinus taeda | reverse complement strand
AAGTTCAAAGTTTTTCAAATGGACGTGAAATTAACCTTTCTGAATGGGGACTTAGAAGAAGAAGTGTACATTGAGCAGCCAGATGGTTTCATCCTTGGGAATGATCCAAATCTTGTATGCAGACTAAAAAAGGCTCTTTATGGTCTTAAACAGGCTCCAAGGGCTTGGTACTATCGTTTGGACAGATATCTTCATCAACAAGGTTTTTCAAAAGGATCAGCAGATAGTAATCTTTATATAAAAATTGAAAATGACAAATTGCTAATACTTGTTGTGTATGTAGATGATATTATCTTTGGCATCAATGAAGAAGCTATGAGTCAAAGCTTTTCCTTGGTGATGCAGAAAGAATTCGAAATGTCTTTGCTTGGAGAACTGACATACTTTCTTGGATTGCAATCCAACAAAATGAAGGCGGGATCTTCTTGTCTCAAACCAAGTATCTCAAGTAGATTTTAAATAAATATTGCATGGAAGATGCAAAACCAGTATGTACCCCCATGGTCACAGGATGCAGCCTCAGTGCAAATGATGAATCAGCAGCAGTGCATCAACCAACCTACAGGTCTATGATTGGAAGTCTACTTTATTTGACAAGTACTCGACCAGACATCATGCATGCAGTGGGAATAGTTGGAAGATTTCAGGCAAATCCAAAGGAAACTCATCTTCAGGCAGTGAAGAGAATCTTTAAGTACCTTCAAGGAACTCAAAACTATGACTTATGGTATCCTAGAGATACAGATCTCACACTTCATGCTTATACAGATGTAGATTGGGCAGAAAGAGTGGATGATAGGAAGAGCACAAGTGGTGGTGCATTCTTTATGGGTTCCAGATTAGTATCTTGGTTCAGCAAGAAACAGAGTTCGATTGCTTTATCTACTGCTGAAGCGGAATATGTGGCTGCTGCATCTTGTTGCACTCAACTTCTTTGGATCATGCAGACCTTGCGGGTCTTTCAAATCACTTGTACTCCATGTACTCCACCTATCTCCATATTATGTGATAATACAAGTGCAATCAACATTTCAAAGAACCCAGTCATGCATTCAAAGACGAAGCACATACCGATCAAGTATCACTTTCTCAGGGAACAAGTGATTGAACAAAAGGTCAAATTGGAGTATGTTCCTTCTAAGGAACAAGTTGATGATATTCTCACCAAACCATTTCCCAGGGAGACCTTTGAATACCTCAGGCAAAAGATGGGGGTAGTTGATGCATCATCTTGTTGTTAAATCTCACCTGTTGGTTGTACGCGAGGTTTATATGTGGTATACGCGTACATTGGATGGTTTATGGATTGGTTGTAGATCGATGGCACAGGTTCAGGGGGAGAACATATAATGCATTGTTGGCATTATGGTAGCATAGAAGGAGATCGTAGATACTGATGTGATCATGGTTGCAATATGTCTCTATCTCTTTCATGGTCATGGTAGATTATGGTTCTTCTTGAAGAAATTTATGGAGGATTATGGATCTGGTCAGGGGGAGCAGTATCAGCAGAGCAAATACTTAAGCATGTTCTCAGGGGGAGCATAACCCTTTGCCCTTGATGTCAAAGGGGGAGAATGACATTGAGGTTCTTGAGGTTGCCATCAAGTCCAAAGGGGGGGATTGTTGGCATTATGATTATGTTTTGGCTCTATGGTACAGGTGTTGTACTTGATGGCAACTCACTCTTGTGGCTGATCTCTGTTTAGGCACTCAAAATCATGGAAATTAAGGTACCCACAGGTAATCCTAGAAGAAGTTGCGGACCCGCAACAACTTTGTATCCAAAATTATGACATGAAAAACATTGCCCATTAAAGTTCATGTGATTATCAAATCTATTGACATGGTGATTATAGTTTCTATTTATATTCATCATTGGAGCAAATTGAGTATGAGTTACCTGAGGTTGGTTGTGGCTTCTATTCATCCTTGGAGTAAATTGAGTCTAATTTACCTAGCGTTCTTCTTTATTCCTTTACCGATGATTGTCATACTATTTATTGGTCTTTGCTGCATCGAGATGGCTTTTGGTGGAGGCTAATGGCTTATGTGATTGAGATGCTTCTTTAGTATATCCAAGACATGTCTTTATCAGAGGAGAATGTTGAACTTTGATAATTTCATTTAAATTTTCTGATCCTTTAGCTAATCTAAGATTGAGAGATTTCATTTTCTCAAGATCCTTTCTTAGACCCACAAGTTCACATTGCAATTTTTCATTGTATTTTTCTTTTTTCAGTATGTTGGTATGTCAAGGTATCCATAATAATATTCTTTTCTTCTAAACATATTTTGAGTTTAGATATTTCTTCATGAAGGTCTTCCTCTTCTAAAGCATCCCAAAAATTATCATCATCATAAGCCATGAGAAGTCTGTAATGTTGTCCAATTTCATCTTCATTACTATTAGATAAACCATCACTATCTTCATGAGTATAGTAACTCCTTTTATTCACAACTTGTTTTCTATTCTCTTTTTCATATTCCTTTCCTTTTTCAAATCAATCTTTATGAGGACATATGGCATCATAATGACCGACTCTACCAACAAGAAAAGCATTTGAAGGGTAACTTACCTCCAAACCTTCTAGAACCCCATTGAAGTTTTTTGACAAAGTTTACCTCATATTCTTCTTCTGAAATATGTCCTGATTCATTGTGTTCTTCCTTTCCTTTTGTTGAAGCATTGATTGTGGCTTCTCTCATATCTGATGCTCCTCCTTTTCTCATCTCAAAGGTAGTTAAGATTCTGTGAAGCTGCGTCATAGTGATATTCTGCAGATCCTATTTTTCTTCTATGGAAGACACTTTGGATTCAAATTTAGCAGACAAGGATCTCAAAACTTTCTCAACTAAGGTAACTTAATTTCTTCACCTAGATTCTTCATACAATTGACAACCTCATCTATACGTAGGAAGTAACTAGCTATGCTTTCATCACTATGCATCTTAAGAGTTTCATACTGAATTCTGAGAGTTTGAAGCTTAGCACGTTTTACCTGAGATTCTCCTTTGCAGCTCAGAACGATTTTGTCCCATATTTCTTTCACTGATTTGAGCTGCATGACTTTGGAAAACTTTGATTGTGATAGAATTCCTAATAAAGTATTGACAACTTTGGCATTGGTTTCATATTTATTTCTACTTACTGTATTGGTAGGAATTGATGTTGGAAATGTATATCCTCCTTCCACAATTTCCTAGACATCCGTTCCAAGTGATTGTAGATAGGTAGTGGTTCTTATTTTCCAATAAAAAAATTTTGCTTCCATCAAATATTGGCGGTCTGATGGATCCCATGCTTTCTTCATTATTCATGATGATGGATGTCCCTTCAAGCAATCAAGCTTCTTCTGAAGGACCTGCTCTGATAACAATTGTTGGAAATAATACTGAGAGGGGGGTGAATCAGTATTATCTGATCAATAATTTTAGTTCCCAAATAGATTTATATATGCTACTTCAGTGAAGTGAACTAGCGTGTATACGCGACTGTGCTTAAAGAAACCAACGTATATGCAAAGAACTTGAGATGTAGACAATTTATCATGTGTTGACCTTAAACTAGTATATCAGAGATTTATTAGACAATGCAGTAAAACAAGAATAAAGCATCACACATAAGAAACACACATGAAAACAAAAATTTAAGGTGGAAACCCAATGTGGGTAAAAACCACCTGCTGCTATCGTCTCTGTCTTCTTTTAATAATAAGAAAATCTGTTTACAATCTTGTATTGGTGCGGACTCATACTAGTACATAGGCTTCTACCTCTAGAAGGTTACAACCTTCTCTCATTTTCCACCTTCTATTCGAAGGGAGCTACAACCCCTTATCTCTTGTACTAACCAATATGTTTACTAGTACGTAGGTGCCAATGTACATAAGACTCCACTCTTTTGCCAGAGACAAGGTTTCATGAATTTTCAGACTAGATATTCCTGGATGAGAACACCACAAGATGAAGGCCACGTTTCATCAAATTTTTACACTGGACCCATCAAAGCATTTTAAACTTAAATTGTATAAACCAATATTCAGTTAATCTGAACAATCAAATCACTGACACCAGAACACTATGTTGAACCTAGAACCCTGCATCATTATTTAGAACTAGCTGTAACCTCAAAAATCATGCATTAGAGTGTATACGCTACTTGGTTGAACCCAACCTGCGTGTATACACAACTTCCTTTAACCCAACCTACATATATCTCTAAATATATTGAATCATACACTTCTGAACCACAGAATATACCGATCAGTGACATTCTGAAGATCTACTATCATATTACAGAGTTCAAAACAGATAGTAGCAAGGATCACCCTTCCTTCTCAATCAATCAATCAATCAGACTCAATTTCCTTATACAATAGTTCTATGTTTAGATCTAAGAGGACTTCATTGACAGATAGCAGTAAAACAACATAATTTGATCAGATAGACCAGTCATATCTGAACAAAAGATTTCCTTTTATATACGCTACTTGGAAGAGTCGAACCTACATGTAAATGTGCTTTGGATGACACGAATCTCCATATAGATCTACAAATTTTGACTCAAAAATTTGCTGCAATTCCAGACTTTATACAAACCCAGATCATGATAGATAACAAATAGAACAGGCACAAAACATTAGATCTGGTCACAACCAATATCAGATCATTGAAGAATAATTCATTTCAAGTCTCATGATTCTTGATCCAATGTTGAACTCAAGGTGCATATGAATATTTCAAATCCAGTCCCCAACATAACCCTGCAACATAATATATACTTCAGATAGAAGTATTCCTTAGAATCTCATTGCTTGAACACCCTCGCCTAATGATCTTCTCCTCCTTATATACTCTTAGGCCTTTCTCAATACCTTGGATGAATACCTTGGACCCAATACCTAGGGTCAATACCTTGGACCAAATTCCTCGGACAAATTACCTTGGAAAAAAATACCTCGGACCAAAAACTTGGTTTTCCAACATGTACGCGCTTTTCCTCTTGTGAAAGTGCATGTATTGTTATACGCTGCTTTTTTTCTATTAAACTGCATGTATACGTGCCTTGGACAAAGTGAACCAGCGTATTCCTCTCTCTCTTCATTATTTGGAGTGTGATCTATAATACTTTGCTATTGACCTGCTGTAATGTGAACTCTCATCTAAGTGATTTGCTATCAAGGACAATACCTGTATCTTAATGCCAATAATCAGTATTTCAAATAATCCAGTCAAGAACTCCAAGACCAAGTACATACCCATAAAGTAAAATTTTCTACGTGAACAAGTGCTTGAAAAAAAGGTCAAATTGGAGTATGTTCCCTCCAAAGAACAGGTTGCTGATATATTCACTAAACCACTGCCCAGAGAAACATTTGAATATCTCAGACAAAAGCTGGGAGTAGTTTTTGCATCATTCTACTGTTAAATCCAAATTTTTCAGAGAAAGGTTATTATACACGTGTTTCATGAATTATAGTCACATACACACATGGGTTTCTATAAGTCAAGGAGCGTATATGTTTTTCAAACAGGAAAAACAGTGGTGCAGGCTCTGGTATGGGTGCTCTGTCTGATATTGATGATTACTATCTATCAATATTCTTTGTTCATTAATTTTTATTTGACTGACAAAGATGCCTTGATCATTGACTTATTAACAATGCACAGGTAGTACAAGTTTAGGGGGAGCATTAGCCTTCAGGTACATTCAGCATTGTTGGCATTATGGTTGCTGAGTCCAGCTATGGCTTCAGATATTTATACCATTTGTTGTTTTTAAGTCATGTAAAAGGTCTAGGTGTGATATGTCTTCACATATATTTGAACGAGTCCTCTTGGAAAAAATGATGTAATTGCTATCCCCACATTGCATGGGATGGATGATGTAATATTTATTATTCTATCATGTATAAACTGGTATATCCCCACTTGGTTGGGAGACACATGTATGTTGATTCATTGGTCATATGAAGGTCATACTCACTTAGTTGAGTTATAGAGTCATGTTATTTTGGAGAATATTTTTGCATAATCTACATGTGCTCAGGGGGAGCATGGATGGTTTTAGTGCATCTTAGCATGTACAAAGGGGAGCTCAATCATAGAATTCAACATGTACTCACGGGGCACATGGAAAAAATAATGTATGTTAAAGGGAGAGAATATCCTGGTCTACCCTTTGCCCTTGATGTCAAAGGGGGAGACTATCTTGGTGTTGTTGTTACCATTAAGTCCAAAGGGGGAGATTGTTGGCATTATAATACAGGTGTTGTCCTTGATGGCAACTCATTGAGATGACGGTTCAATGTGCAGTAGGTCAATAGTAAAGGGTTACATATCAAACTCCAAAGAATGAAGAAGGAGAGGTATACACTTGTTCACTTTGTCCAAGACGCTTATACACACGGTTAACAGAACAAAAGAAGCGTATAATGTTTACATGCACTTTCAGAAGAGGAAAAGCATGTACATGTTGGAAAACCAAGTTTTTGGTCCAAGGTATTTGGTCCAAGGTATTGACCCTGGGTATTGGTCCTAGGTAGTGAGATTAATCGAACATATTAAAAATGTAGTTCTTTCTAGTTATACAAAAATGGTTTTGCAAGGAGCATTGCCATCGCGAGGGAGTCAGTGCCATTCATTCTGTGAAAAATGGTATTTCACTCAATTTGTTTTATCATTTTATCCAAAATGACTACATAACCGTGGCTTTGGAAATAAAACCAATAGATGGTATGGCTAATTAAAAGCTTTAAACCCAACGATTATATATTGGGTCTACTCAATTGGCAGGAAATCAACTTA
This sequence comes from Pinus taeda, assembly GCA_000404065.3. Classification (NCBI taxonomy): domain Eukaryota; kingdom Viridiplantae; phylum Streptophyta; class Pinopsida; order Pinales; family Pinaceae; genus Pinus; species Pinus taeda. Next base: position 22,572 of record APFE030396033.1, on the reverse strand, counting down.
GAAAAAAAATTAATACAGAGCATGAGTGTTAATTTAATAGACCCTCATTGAATAATTGAATACTTTTGCCTTTAGGCCCATAAAGTATAAAAATATAACATGCAGAAATACACAACCCACCTTGTTTCTGAAAAGTAAAAAACATAAAAATAAATAAAGAAATATCGTTCAGGCTAGAGAACATGCGTCTCAATTACGCCACTTGTACCATCCCCGCCACTTGTACCATCCCCTCAGTAAATAAAATGTGACAATGGCCATCAACTGTTTGGCTTCATTTATGGTCTGCTATTTATTCTTTACAAATAATAAATTAGTGATTTTGCAGTAGGTGCAACATTTTAGAGATAACAATTGCTGCAATTTTCAAGTTCAAAAATTCTAGCTCGCTTAAACTGATAATTGCCATCTAATTAAGTATCTAGAAGCTACCTCTAATATCGCTCCATTGAAAGAGTATTTACTCGACTATTTCCACAAGGTCTTCTCCACACTCTATATATTCTCAAAGTTGCTGAAAGCAAGAAAGAAATTAACCAACATTGCAAGAGTATTTACTTTGCGCTTTCCACAAGGTCAAGAAAAAAATTAACCAACAAAACAACATGGCCTATAAATTTTGAAAATAATCAACTAACCAAAAACATACATATAATTGCAATCTGTATTCATAAAAAATCAATTAGACATTACAAATGATTCATAAAAAAATTGAAAGGGAGAAAAGGCCACAAATAATCACAAGCATAGAGGTAAGTACCTTGCAAATGAAGTATTCATTCAGTACTATGAACCCACCGTTAATAGCCCTCAAAACTGGAAGCTAGAAATTAGAACCAACAAATTGTTGAAAACCAAAACCAGTAAAATTAAAGATTCCGATTGTTGTTAATATAAATAAATTGTTGAAAACCAAAACCAGAAAAATTAAAGATTTTGATTGTTGTTAATATAAATAAATTGTTGAAAACCAAAACCAGTAAAATTAAAGATTCTGATTGTTGTTAATATAAATAAAATAACCAATGCAAACCAAAACCAGTGAAATTAAAGATTCCAACGATGGTTAATATAAAGAAAGTAGAACTTAAGTTTCCCTCACCTCATCTATCTAAAGAGGAATCGAGATTGTGTCGCCTAATTCGATTCACCAAAATAAAGTTTTTCTTCACTGCTCTTCCCTAACCCGCCCTCCGGTCGTTAATTTACACACATATGCGCATATGCAACACAAACAAATACAGAAACCACATACATAGAAACAAAGTCGCTGAAAGCAAGAAAACAAATTAACACGGCTAGCACCATAGCCTATAAATTTTGATAATAATTAATAAACAAAAAACAGAAATCAAATGAATAAACAAAAAACAGAAATCAAATGAATAGATGACCATAAATAATCACAACCCATGTCCAGAATTATTCACTCAGCGCTTTGCACCCAGCCCTCTGCCTTCAAAGCTGCTTTGAAGCAAGAAATTGAAATCAAACAAACAAGTAGCCATTAGTGCAGAAACATCTAAAATAATCAATGAATTACTGATATTTCCATCACCTTATCCATCAATCTAGAAGAGGAATGGAGATTGTGTCGGCAACTTTGGTTTACCCAAATAAATTTTCCCTGCTTTGCTCTGCGTTCACTCGCTCTCGGTGGTTAGTTTACACACATAAACACAATATACACAAAGAAGACATATCCTAGAAAATAGGAAAGAAATTAACCTAAATTTTTTAAAAATAGCCTAGAAATTTTAAAAATAATTAATAAACCAAAAACCTAGTGCAATTGTCAGTCATAAAGAAATCAAATTGACAGAAGACTACCCATAATCAAAGCCCTGGGTAGATAATTTGCAAATATGACAGGGAATCTGTGCCTGATGGTGTCTTAATTATTCTTGCTGTTGGACAACAATATAAAACTTATTGGAATGGTGGGACTGGTAATAACAATAAGGCTGAGGTTATGGTTCTTGCTGGCCTTCTTTCCTTTTCTGATTTTCTCAATTTGCAAGGGCTGAAAATTTACGGAGACTCTAAGATAACCATAGACCATGTCCGCTCCAAACATGCCATCAAGAACTATAATCTATCAAGATGGCTGAAAAGGATTATGTCTATATGGTACAACAGACCGGACGATGTGCATCTCTGTGGAGTCCACTTCTTATCAGATTCAGGATTTTCAAATGCCAGGTATATAACTCTTTCTTTCTCAGGTCCACAATTCTGGTATGTACCTAAGACCTTTCTTTTTGCTTATTATTCTGGACCTTTACCGTCATTTTGATAGTTCATGCATATTGATAATAGCATCCTTATATCAAAACTATATCCTTTAAACATGAATAATCGGTCGGTTCTCCTATGTATATATTTTCCGCTCTTCCCATATTTTGGTTTGTATTTAGATATACAGGTTCTACATGTGTATCTCCGTCATATATAAAATGTATACCATTTCCATGTATATTTTTACCTAATGCAAAATATAAGTTTTTCCGTGGTGGAAAAAAAAACTTTAATCAAATTAGAACATACCTTTAATCAAATTAGACCATACCTTTGTTACTTATATAAACTGCGAGCCATTCCAACTTTTCTTGCTTTCCTTCTCGATTTATCCCTTCAAACAACGTTCATGTTTTGGGAATTCCAAGCTCTCAATATTTTTGAAATTTTATCAACTCAAGTCAATTTCACCTTAGAATTATTACTCGACATCCTTCGCGTCCTTCCATTCTCCTACTTGTATAGGAATGGCGCGCCATTAGGATATTAAAGTTCACTTTCAAAAAACAATCACACCTCAATTCACTGAAGATTATGATCTTTGAATCCTTTGAATCTCTTTGAATATTTTAACAAAGAGGTTAGTTCCAAATTTGTGTTGGGACGCTTTAGCATTATTTTTAAATTGTTATATTTTAATTAAAAATAATTAATGATTTAGGGCTAAAAAAGCACCAAGGTCATACCAAATCAGAAAAATCCAAGCTGCTCGGAGCATGTCATACAGGAAAAACCAATAAACCAAAATGGAAAATAAAAACCGTTCTGTAAACACCGTGAGTGTAGCTAAGTTGTCGAAGATTAGCCCCACGTCTCCAAAACACACACAAAGTTTGTCACACCATGCGCATTAGTCTAGGTTGACCACCCTTTCACCAGGCGCACTATGGTTGCAGGTAACTATGCGTGGAGTAAGCATCTCAAGATCGAGGCACTTGATGTTCAAGTTAATTAACAATACCAACTGGAAGTAGAGTGAGAAAGGCTTGCATGCAAAAAGGGAAGCCAGACTTGAAAACGAGAAAGCAACACAGAATGCAAGCCCAGTGAGAAAGACCGACATGCAAGAAGGGAAACTAGATCTGAAAACGAGAAAGCTACACAGACAGTAGGAAATAAGGAATCGAGATTTAATAAGTTTACAGTAAATTTCATGAAATTGATGGAGAAACTCGAGGCCAATCGTTGCACCTCTCCTTTGCTGGCTCTCAAAGCCTCAAGTTGCAGCAACAATGTCTCCTTTGCTTACTGTCAAAGCCAAAGTTTGAGCAACAATGTCTTGAAAGGTGAAAATCAGCGCACTGCTCTCTCGAGTATGCACCGGCTAAGGATGGTGTCATTTACAATACTAAAGCTTACAATACTAATGTTGCATGCATGCAAAAAGACATGTGAAAAGGTCCTTGGAAGACATGTGGAAAGGACCTTGGAAGGACATTCGCTGCAGTAACTTTGGATGTATGCCTTTCTAAAAACGTTTTGGATATAGAAAAAACTTTGCACGATAAAACTGTTTGGATATGGAAAAATATTTGCATGATAAAAGACTTTGCCACAATCGGACTTTGGTTAAAATAACGCTGGATGAACTTTCCTGCATCGAGGTACGTGAAGCTTACAATAAGAGGTCGAATATTTTCCCTCGAAATACCTTGGTTAAAATTTTGATGAATGAACTTGCCAACATAAAACTTAGTTTAAATTGATAAGTTACCACAATATTTTTCGTA
>APFE030396033.1:0-17010 GCA_000404065.3 Pinus taeda | reverse complement strand
TCGTGACCATCGGATTGTAAGTTACAAATGTACATAGTAAAGAAACACACTTTACCTAACTCTATACTAGACCAAGTTATACTTAACTATTCCTATGTGTCAGAATATCCTAACATATAATATTTAAACATATATTTAATATAAAAAAATTCGTGATAATTATATTTATAAAATTCAAAAACAAAATACTAATATTTTTACAGTTTTTTTTCCCTATTTTCACATCAAACGGATTGAATTGATACGCTATTGATAATTGTCACCATGACATATTTAGGACCATTTTAGTGAAAGAAATGAATGCTTACACATACTTGTCCATAGCAAAAAGGGACTTAGGCACACAACATATCTTATGAAATTCTATATTTGCTATAAGAACCCACTTCTTGAATGTTGACCATAAATCTTTCTTTTGCACTCAATTTCATCTAGCATGTTATCACTAGGTTAGAATAACCTGGGATGTGTCAACCTCCAATCAAGTGTAGCTATTTCAAACCAACTTTTGACTAGAAGTTAGCACTTCCAATCTGAAAGGGCTCTCTCAATATACTTAAAAATTTGACTAGGATAAGCTCAAAAATTCAAATGGCTAACTCTGGTTTTCTATGTTTCCTTTGCACATGAAAGAGAGTGATGGATGCCACCATTGGGCATAGATTCAATTAAGAGAAAATTCAATTACAAACAACATTGTTTGAAGGAAGTTAAAGCATTTTTGGCTTTGAAGTTGAGTGATTTAAACTTTTACAGTAAAACACATCACATTTGAAGGAAGTTGGAGCAATATTACATTGAATTCCAAGGAATCAAAAAAGCTATGAAAAATGATAATAACATAAAAACATGAAGGGATGGAATGAAACCAAAATGAGTCTCAGGTTAAAAACAGAGTATGTTGCAACTGGACTTCTTATTAACTTGAAAAATCATACAAAATGTGGTCTTTCTCACATTCTCGATCAACCCTCTTTTCCAAGTGAAAAAAATTCTACATATATAGAGTGATGTCTCCATTTAATAATCCACCACCTGGGCTAGACTTGATGCATAGCTAAGAGACCTAATTCTATTTGACTAACAAAACATTGAGCCTTTATAGGGATATTTATGTTTTAACAGAGTTTGAATACAAATAAGAGTCTCTTATCATCTATGAGCTCAACAAATTATATTGTTGAACCTTATCGAATCCAACCAAATGTTGAGTGTACTATATTTCTAATGTGCTTTTGACACATGGATGTTGACCTGGTTGAATTTGCTAACCTAGACCCCACAAAGTCAAATTTCAAAATTTCTCCAACAACTTTAGCTAGGAAAAATTCAATAAAATAAGCCTCAAAGATAAGTGTGTATTCTCCAAAACTTGATAGTTGTGTAAAAACCGAGAGTGATTTTTGTAGCTGAGCCCATGCTAAACAAAAACCTCCTTAATATTTCCAAAATTCCTTACCATTGGATCAAAACATGAGCTTGAAGTTGACTACTAAAACAGTAATTTCCAGAAATTTCGTAGCAAAAAATTTGTAGCAAATTCAAAAACACCTCTGCTACCTCTCTACAAGTTTTGCAAGTCCTAAGGTCTTCCTTGATGTTTCTAATGCCACTTTTCCTTTCCAAATCCATTGCCAATTTCCTTAGCCATAATAAACCAAATGAACACCCACACTAGGATGTTTTTTCAAACATCCAACTTGGAATAAGTGTCCCATGACCTTGGTTATTATTTTTCCTTTATTACCTTTATTGCATGGAATTTTTTACTAGGGCTATTATAGAACCTTCCCCCTTGGGGGAACAATGTCCTCAGTGTTCAATGACACCTACCACCAATAAGACCACTGAAAATCAAAACATACTACCCATGTAGATTTATAACTTAGCTCGATGCATTATTTACAATGATCATCATGCTGAAAATAAAACCATCGTGAAAACATAACAACATGACATCCATACCTCTTATTGGAGCTTTATAACACAACTCATGGTGGTATTTACATCCATATACATATATACATATACCAAAACACCACACTAAAAAATATTCCAAAAAAATTTGCTCAACCAATGAATAGAGAAGGATACATAGCCCGAATCTAGTCCACCATCTCCCATGTAGCTTCATCGAGCCTAAAGTGCTGCCACTTCACTTTGACCTGGTTGATTTCTCAGATCCGGAGCATAAGCATCTTTCTCTGCAAAATACACTGAGGTTCTGGCTAGAATTATCCATCTAGATCCACCTATAATACATAATAGTCAATCACATGATCGATAGATTTAACATACTTCTTAAGTAATGACACATGGAAAACATCATGGGCTTTCACCATTGGAGGTAGTGAAAGTTGATAGGCTTCTGGTCCAATCCTTTCAATAATATTGAAAGGTCCAAAACATTGAGGTGCCAACTTGGTATATGATCTAATCCTCAAGGAGCTCTTCTTGGGATTGATGCGCAAGTTCCCCAACTTGAAACTTCTCAAATAGCTTGTTTCAATCTGCATAACTTTTACCCCTGTCGTGTGTTTCCTTTAGATTCTTCTTGATTACCTACATTTCCTTCTTTCTCTACCAACATGTCTGATCCTATCAACACCCTATTCATTAGATCACTCCAATTGATGGGAGTTACAAATCTGCCCATACAGTGCCTCAAACAGACTCATATTTAGTGACTCTTGATACCCATTTTTGTAATAAACTCAACCAATGGAAGGTACTCCTTCCATATCCTCTACTGATGCATCACATACATCCTCATCATGTCCTCCAATATCCCATTGGTTTTCCTCTGTACACATTTTCTCTACACTCAATACTTGGCCAAAAATCTAATGTGTGGAAGTTTTTCATCCATATGTTCCCCCATACATCTTACTTTCCCCGCACATCCTACTTATGCACATCCTTTGGTTTGACACATTCTAGCCTTCTGCACACCCATCATTCCACATACATTGATTCTCATGCATGACAGTTCTCCACATGTGACACATCAAGAGGCCACCTCATGGAATTTACTTCAATCCTTTAAGTAAAACCACCATTTTCTTAGATTGAGATTAATTAAGAGCCCATTTAAGGAAGCTTGACCCTCGAGGTAAAGGAATCTTAATGTGTTATAGTGTTAATCACTGTTCAGGTTCTTACTATTGTACTGCATGAATTACTCCCCATCTCCTGAGGAAGGGATTAGCCATAAGCATTAACTTCCCATTGTTGTTTCACATGGCCCAATGCTAGTGGAATGAAGGATGATAACATCTTACTAATTGTACCAAAGAATGAGTATTTAATAACTAAGCTCCACTGAAGCTTTATTAATTTCTCATGCATTTCTAAGTACATTTACCATATGGTGACTAAACAAAAGGAGAAGGTGCTTTGGTGGAGATACAGCCAATACACTCAGCTTTGTCTAAAAGAAATTTCATTGGTCCACAACATATAAGTTTTATTTGAATATGGCCCCTGAAAAAAGACAAAACAATAAAATTTGGACCACATGGCTAGTGAACGCTACATGTGTTCCTAAATCATTTGACTTCAAGGAAGTAGTTTATATTTTTTCTATACATTTCAACCTAATTACTAGGACTATCAAACTTGGCATTAAAAAGAGTCCAATTCCTTTGACTCCCAAGGTCTTTAGGAAAATATTTAAGTTCCTAGAGCCTTCCAGATAGCTCAAATTATTTGAAGCTAGGACTTTTCTAGATTCTCAAGGTAACATGATGAATATCATCCAAGAATTACTACCACACTCATTAGACCTACCTAATTTTTTTATTGATATTTCTCTATTTGTAGAGCCATATTAAGATTACTCTTGCCTGTTTGCATGAATAATGGGACAAGAAACAATAGCGACATTCCCAATGCTAATTTTATATGTATTATATTATTCTCTCAAAAGATATGTCTTGTTTGACTGGGTAGAGGTCATCTCTAATGAGGTTACCTTTCAATTAGTTCTTGTTCAAGAATCAAATATGTTTTTAGGACTACTTATCTAGTAATAGATCTTTTCTCATGCCATACCTTTCACAGACTACCACATAAAAGCAATTTAAATCTCGATGTTAAACCAATGCAATATGGTACCATGTGCTATGGAAGCATAAGGATAGATTCCAATTTATTCAATTTCAAGGTGTATTTAGAGATCAATTACATATCAACTAGGCAAGAGACCTAGATAATTTCTACCGAAGAACAAACTTTCCTATGGGGAAAGGGAATACACGAAAAGAGGGAAGACCATATCTTGATCATAATTTATGGATTTCAAGATAAACCCTTCTTACTTCCCAATTTTTTGCTAGATATATAATTTTTTTCTCGCATTTGCAGACAATATCACCCATGGTTGATTCTATTTGAAAGAAAGAAGAAAAAATAGTACATTCTTTACCAATTACCATTGGGGGGTTAGTGTGAGGAATTCCACTCATCTAACATAATTTTTTGATGCATTATTTACAATGATCATCATGCTGAAAATAAAACCATCATGAAAACATAACAACATGACATCCATACCTCTTATTGGAGCTTTATAACACAACTCATGGTGGTATTTACATCCATATACATATATACATATACCAAAACACCACACTAAAAGCTATTCCAAAAAAATTTGCTCAACCAATGAATAGAGAAGGATACATAGCCCGAATCTAGTCCACCATCTCCCATGTATCTTCATCGAGCCTATAGTGCTTCCACTTCACTTTGACCTGGTTGATTTCTCAGATCCGGAGCATAAGCATCTTTCTCTGCAAAATACACTGAGGTTCTGGCTAGAATTATCCATCTAGGTCCACCTATAATACATAATAGTCAATCACATGATCGACAGATTTAACATACTTCTTAAGTAATGACACATGGAAAACATCATGGTCTTTCACCATTGGAGGTAGTGAAAGTTGATAGGCTTCTGGTCCAATCCTTTCAAGAATCTTGAAAGGTCCAAAACATTGAAGTGCCAACTTGGTATATGATCTAATCCTCAAGGAGCTCTTCTTGGGATTGATGCGCAAGTCCCCCAACTTGAAACTTCTCAAATAACTTGCTTCAATCTGCATAACTTTTACCCCTGTCGTGTGTTTCCTTTAGATTCTTCTTGATTACCTACATTTCCTTCTTTCTCTACCAACATGTTTGATCCTATCAACACCCTGTTCGTTAGATCACTCCAATTGATGGGAGTTACAAATCTGCCCATACAGTGCCTCAAACAAACTCATATTTAGTGACTCTTGATACCCATTTTTGTAATAAACTCAACCAATGGAAGGTACTCCTTCCATATCCTCTGCTGATGCATCACATACATCCTCATCATGTCCTCCAATATTCCATTGGTTTTCCTCTATACACATTTTCTCTACACTCAATACTTGGCCAAAAATCTAATGTGTGGAAGTTTTTCATCCATATGTTCCCCCATACATCTTACTTTCCCTGCACATCCTACTTATGCACATCCTTTGGTCTGACACATTCTAGCCTTCTGCACACCCATCATTCCACATACATTGATTCTCATGCATGACAGTTCTCCACATGTGACACATCAAGAGGCCACCTCACGGAATTTACTTCAATCCTTTAAGTAAAACCACCATTTTCTCATATTGAGATTAATTAAGAGCCCATTTAAGGAAGCTTGACCCTCGAGGTAAAGGAATCACTTAATGTGTTATAGTGTTAATAACTGTTCAGGTTCTTACTATTGTACTACATGAATTACTCCCCATCTCCTAAGGAAGGGATTAGCCATAAGCATTAACTTCCCATTGTTGTTTCACATGGCCCAACGCTAGTGGAATGAAGGGTGATAACATCTTACTAATTGTACCAAAGAATGAGTATTTAATAACTAAGCTCCACTGAAGCTTTATTAATTTCTCATGCATTTCTAAGTACATTTACCATATGGTGACTAAACAAAAGGAGAAGGTGCTTTGGTGGAGATACAGTCAATACACTCAGCTTTGTCTATAAGAAATTTCATTGGTCCACAATATATAAGTTTTATTTGAATATGGCCCATGAAAAAAGACAAAACAATTAAATTTGGACCACATGGCTAGTGAACGCTACATGTGTTCCTAAATCGTTTGACTTCAGGGAAGTAGTTTACATTTTTTCTATACATTTCAACCTAATTACTAGGACTATCAAACTTGGCATTAAAAAGAGTCCAATTCCTTTGACTCCCAAGGTCTTTAGGAAAATATTTAAGTTCCTAGAGCCTTCCAGATAGCTCAAATTATTTGAAGCTAGGACTTTTCTAGATTCTCAAGGTAACATGATGAATATCATCCAAGAATTACTACCGCACTCATTAGACCTACCTAATTTTTTTATTGATATTTCTCTATTTGTAGAGCCATATTAAGATTACTCTTGCCTGTTTGCATGAATAATGGGACAAGAAACAATAGCGACATTCCCAATGCTAATTTTATATGTATTATATTATTCTCTCAAAAGATATGTCTTGTTCGACTGGGTAGAGGTCATCCCTAATGAGGTTACCTTTCAATTAGTTCTTGTTCAAGAATCAAATATGTTTTTAGGACTACTTATCTAGTAATAGATCTTTTCTCATGCCATACTTTTCACAGACTACCACATAAAAGCAATTTAAATCTCGATGTTAAACCAATGCAATTATGGTACCATGTGCTATGGAAGCATAAGGATAGATTCCAATTTATTCAATTTCAAGGTGTATTTAGAGATCAATTACATATCAACTAGGCAAGAGATGTCTCACTAGGATTAAAATGTTGGATGTCTCACTAGGATTAAAGTGTTAAAGGATGTTATTGTTGACTATTCAAATATTTGTATGGTCGTAGGAGAAACACTTTTCTTAAAACTATCAAAGTTGTCGAGGAACTTCAAGTTCCACATATAATGAAATATTCCATGATGATTTCCCTATATCCAATAAAAAAAGAATTACAAATTTAACATCATTAGGAACCAAATTTGAAAACTTAATAGAATTTCCATAGGCTTAAATTAAAAAGTGGTTGTTTACCTTCATTAATGATGATGACGATGAATTATCTATGGCTGGAAGACTATGATTAGCTGCATAAGAAATCAAGGATGAGATTTTTTAGATACATGTAAAGAAAGACATCATTGTTCCCCAATGGAAGAATATATCAGAAAATGGTTACAACAATCATTAAAATAAATCGTTAATCCCCAATAACTATCCAAGTAGTTGGGATAATGATCTTTCCTTAGCCATATATATACATATGCTTCTTTAACAAAATGGAAGAGATAATTCCACATTTGATCCTTCTATAATTTTTTGAGTGTTATTTTTCTTCTAAAGTAATTCCCTTCTATCTTCCCAGTTTTGGATTATTTCGACTTTTTAAAACTTGTTGCAAGTGTTGTAAAGCCAATCCCTAATTGTATTTTCTCTTTTTATTCCAGGTAACTTTTATGATTATTATTGGTTCATAGGATTCCAATCCTCGTCCCATTAGAGGGTGAATGCATTTACTTTTACAATTTTAGTAACAAGATTGTGTGAACTATACTTTAGGCACTAAAATCTATTTTGAGACTTCAAGTCTTGAATATTATTTTTTGACTCTCACAAAGAAATTATTTTGGGAAATAATTTCATTTCTAAATAATCGTAGGAATCGCATGAATAGTTGAATTGAGGCTTCTATGATCCATATCGAGTTTAAGAGAAAATTTTCGGCGTAAATCACATGGAATACATTTATCGACGCATTTTGAACCAACGAGTGTGGTTCATTGTCAGGACAAGTTGAAGAATCAGCTCATGGCTACATAATTAAATAGGGAGAGTAGATCTTCCAACGGCTAGAAAAACAACTATAATGGATCATACTAGAAAAAACGGCTAAACTTTTGACCAAGAAACAACTAGACTTGACTATTTAAATTGATTAATTATACTATTATTATGCTAAAAAATATTATTTTAATACCCAGATACTACTGGGGAATATTTATAAAATTGATAGAAATGATCACCTAAAATAATCGAACTAGGGACATTAACAGTTATTAATCAAAAGGATTTGATATTAATTAAAATAATAATTCATAAAATAAAATTATTATAAATAGTTAATTTTTTTAATGGCAGTGTAACTAAACATAAATTTACTAGAAATGTTTTATGGGTAAGCTATTAATGATTAGGATATTAGGGATTGTAAATTTCATATTAACAAAATTATTTATTATTGTTTATACTATATTACTCGACTAGTCAAGTAATATAGATACATTATATTTTTGTTGAAGTATTATTCTAATATTATTGGTTGGGTAATACAATTCTAGGAACTTAGTAATAATAGGATTTATATATTATTATTATTACTATAATAGTGTTATAATAATAGTATTATTTTTAAAGGTAACTAAATTATATGGATTTATTGGTAAAGTTGTCTAATTTAGCTATATGAATATAGATAGTTAGGAAAATGATTGTCACTCAAAAATAAGAAATCAAGGGAGATTCCTAAAGAGGATCAATGGATTAAGGCTAAATAGAGCAGGTTAAGAACATATTTATATAAGAAAATTATAACCATCTATAAATAGAGGGAGGGGAGGAAGGGGAAGGAATGATTAGGAAGAGAGGGCCAGAATCCAGCAACTACTAATCTTCCAACTGTCATCCCTATTGAGATTACTTGGTCTTCTTTCGATCTCAATGGCTTCCCTAAATTTTCGGTGATGGAACTACGCAGCTTTAGCAATAAAAATGGCCTCCTCAATACACACATGATGTTGGATCTTCTTTGCATGCTCTGCTAGTGCGAAAGACTTGGTTCTCCTGTGTTTTAGGTCAGTTGCGTGCTCATTAATCCTTTGATTAATAGAGCGTCCAATTTCACCTATATAGGGGGCCCAACAGGAACAAGGAATAATATAGACACCCTTCATGTCCTTAGGGTCGACAGGATCCTTCACAGAATGAAGGGATTTACGAATGGTGTTAAGGGGTCTAAAGGTTGAGGGAATATTATGCTTCTTGAGAATCCTGCAATCTTATCAGTGGTCCCTTGAACAAAAGGTAGGTGGACCCCTGGGATTCGATCTTTAGGTTCTTTTTTAACAACCGAATTACTGGAAGCTTTAAGGAAATCCTTTTGACCAAGGTGTCTACTATAACCATTCTGAACGAAGACATTAAGGAGATGGGATTTCTCTTCCTTGAAGCTCTTTTCATCCGAGACCCTAAGGGCATGAGTAGCGAGGGTGTTAAGAACTCCCACTATGCCAAGAAATGATGGGAACTAGCATGAAGATATTGCTCCGTATGTGTTTTCTTACAAAACACTTGGTGGGAGAGGGAACCGTCAATATTCCTTGGAATAAGAATATCAAGGAAAAGGAGGCAAACATTAACTTCTTGTTCCATGGTGAACTTAATGGTGGAGGATGATTGTTGAGATTCTTGAAGAAGAGATCTAACTCCTCTTGGCCATGAGACCAGATGACATTAGTGTCATCTACAAATCTTTTCCAAAGTTTAGGCAGGAGACGGGCTGAGGCCAAAGCCTTGGTTTCAAAATCTTCCATGAAAAGATTAGAAACAACAGGGGATAGGGGTGAGCCCATGGCAACACCACAGGTCTATTCAAAGAACTCACCCTCAAAACTAAAAAAAGTGGAAGTGAGACAAATCTGAACTAACCTAGTGGTATTGGGATCTGTTAAGCGGTTGATCACTTCCATGGCCTCCTTTATAGGGATGCGGGTGTAAAGGGAAACTACATCAAAACTAACAAGAATGTCCCTTGAGTTAAGCTTTATGTCCTTTAGCTCCTCAACAAAGGATGCAGAGTCTTTGACGAAAGACTCTGTACGACCAACCAAGGGTTTAAGCTTAAAGGAAATGAATTTATCTAAAAGGTACGTAGGACCACCAATGGTGTTGACAATGGGCCTTAGGGGAGACCCCTCCTTATGAATCTTTGGAAGCCCATAGATCCTCGAAGAAATGTGATTGCTCTCACTAAGTTTATGGCAAAGGGAACTTACTGAACTACTGGATTTGATGGCAAGAGCAACCGTCCTCGAAATCTTCTTAAGCAGGTTCTTGGGAAGATTTTTATAGCTTCCACTATTATAAATATGATCTAACATTTCTTGCGATACTCCTCTTTTTCAAGAATAACAACCGCCCCTCCTTTATCGGCTTTCAGAACAACGATGTCTTTTTTCTGGTTTAAGGATCTAAGGGCACCACATTCTTCCTTGTTGAGGTTGCTCCGAGGGGGCTTTTCTTTTCTAAGGACTATGGCATAATCCTGTCTAATAGTGTCCTTAATATTATTTTCTCCCTATTTAATTTTGTAGCCATGATTTGATTCTTCAACTTGTCTTGACAATGAACCACACTTGTTGGTTCGAAATGCGTCGACAAATGTATTAACATGTGATTTACGCGAAAACTTTTCTCTTAATCTCATGAATGTTTTCCCGTGCTCTTGTGATTCCAAATATGTGATATCGTTTTATAGTTCTCTGTATATGTGGACTAATTATTTTCGTTTCCTTTTATTGAATTTGTTTCCTCATGTATGCTTGTGGATGTCAATGTGGAATAAGATTATTAGTATTGAATTTAGCCTTTTATTTTTCTTTCTTTCCAAAGAACACATGCTTCACTTATAGGTGCATGATTTGAATTTTTTATCTTTGATATTCAAGTTATATAAGTGTGTTCAAATAGAAGAGAAACATCTCTCTAAAAATATAGAGAGATTCTGGAAATAGACCCTATGAGGTTGACCTTTTTCCTTGTCAAGAAGCGTTAACAACTTGTTTTTTAGAGTCATCATAAGGAGCTTCATATTACAGATGATATCTACAACTTGTTCTTCTAACCTTAAGAATCTCTTCTCTATTAGATTTCGAGGTTTATTATTAACAAATTCATTAGGAATTGCTAGGGTTTTATGGCATGCTACTGAGAACATTTCCTAAACCCCCTACAACTTTCAAAAATACCTAAGGAATCATGCTATGATTATACTAATATAATTTGTAAACTATTTTTTATATTCTGCTAGGCAGTTCATCACAATAGTTTTATTAAATTAAACACACACACGTATATGGGGTTAATTCCTTTAGATTACACATTTTTTATTAGTGATTTTGTTGTTTATGCATGCAAGTGATAAAATGCAGAAAATAGAGAGTAATTAGATACAAATACACACCAATCATAGTGAAGAACAAGTTATGCTCTAGGAAATCCTTTCAGAAAAAATACTTAGCTAGAAGGTGAGGATACTCTACCCTCTTTTATCTTGAATAAGAATAATGAAATTACAAAGGATGAAGCACTCTTTATGGAGTTCATTGAGACATATGACTTGTAGGTTGCTACAAAACAAATCAAATGAAGTGAGTTGCAAGTATGTAGTCTTAGAAATATTACTTGAAATCTTGAATTTACAATTAGTGTAGGTTCAAGCTTAGTTCCAACATTTCATACCTCTCACTTCAAATTTCTAAGAATAATTCCCATGACATGGGTAATATTTTTCGTGAGATAGGGTGGGAGACAAGCCACTAGAAATTTTGGATGGTATTCTTATAAATGATAAGCATACACATACCTTTTTGACAATTTTATATTATATCATTTTGAAAGGATAACCCATTGGAATGATAAGTTTGTTATTGTACTTGAGCATGGACGGTTGAGATATTTCTTTTTATAGAGTTTGTTGTTTATTGGTTGGCATCACTATATGGCACCCTTTGTGGCATGAGATAATGGAATTGAAATTACCCTTATTTTTTATGAGTTTTTAAATTAAAATACAACAAAAAATTTGATAGTTATTATAATTTCAATATAAAAATTTAGTCAATAAATAATTTGAATCCTAAAGTCGAGAAGAAAAAATAAAACTAAACTTGAATATGAAGAAAAAAGGAAATTGGCTATTAATTTTTTTTACTAAACTTGAATATGAAGAAAAAAGGAAATTGACTATTATTTTTTTTTATTCTCTCCAAATTAACCTAAAAACGTAAAATTTTGACAAATCAATCAAAGGTTTGTTACTGATTTTCCACTAAACCTTAAAATCTCACAAAAAAATAAGATACTTTGAATGTCACTTATAAAAAGTGAGGTTTTGCTAACATGACATGTTAGAACCACTATGAAATAATGTGACTACCATATAAACATTGTTGACATAATGTTGACATAATCTTTGTAGTATGTAATAATGAAACAAGTGTTATATATAGTAGTTAGTATTTGTGATTTAGTTTAAATATAACTAAATTAAAGTAAAAAACAATAAAGATTAGTTAATGGATAGATAGATAAATTAGTAACAATACCTATTTATAACATTTTAAAATTTCAATGAACTATATTTGTCTATCAAAAACAAATTTCTTTATAGATAATGTTGGGCCATGAGAAGATATTTTCTCTAAAGCGAAGAGTTAAAAATATAGTATATATATTATATCTATATACATATTTTTAATTATTGATTATTAAATTTGATTTATTATATTATATCATATATTATATAAAATTAATTAAATAAAAAAAATTATATAGATAAAATTAATAAAAGAAAACTTATATAGATATAATTATTCAACAAATACAGAATCTAGCTACTTACATGCAAAATACTAAATTAAAATAATAATTAAAATTAATAAAATTTTAAATTTTATTATTAAATTATGGAGAAGTTGTAAGTTGTTTTTAGTCAAACACAAATAATAATTAGTCAATCATAATTTGAAGCATTCAATGGAAATGAAAGTGGGTCTATATTTAGTGAAGACTTGAGCATCCATTAAGAAACTCGGTTAAGGGCATCAAGGTCTTCAAGAGGAGTATTTTTGCATTTGTACAAACATAAGCCATCAATAACATTAAGGATGACTAGTAGCGAACATGGTTTACTGGGTTTTGGATAGATGGTAATCAGATTAAGGCACTCTTTGATGTGAAGTTACTGGTTCAAATTCTTACACTATATTGGAAATAATGATGATGAAAAAAATAAGACTGACAGAAAACGTGATGACCAAAAATAAAATCAAATGTGGTGGTTCAATTGGCTCCACTACTAACAAAGACCCACCGGGGTAATTGGAAGAATTACTAAGGTAAATTATATTGACCGCAATCCAATTTGTGTGAACGTTAAGGCGGGTCCCACTCTTTAAATGGACTCAAAAAGGAGAGAGAGAATATTGATGCCCCTTTACGCGTAGGCTGCAAGGCAGAGCCCTGAGCCCACCGTCCATTCCAAATGCACGGGCGCCAGCTGTTATCATGTCGACGTGGAGGAAGTATGACGTGGAATATTGACTATAGGCGTCGAGAAATAGGTCTAATATTTCTAAATTACTAATCCTCCCAATTAGTCATTCCAGTTTTTTTAAAAACAGGACATATGTTAAAAATTAGATTATGCATGATGGTGTTGTACTAAGTCCAAGCTTCTCCACATCATAAAATTACTTTATCCTTTGTCAGTTGTATAGTTGTTTAATTTAAAGTCCTCACTTCTTTCAGAACAGAAAATGACATTACTCTCAACAGAAAAGATTAATTTAAACTAAGGAGTTGGTATTTTGATAGCACTTTATCTTTTGTCAGTTTTGTATAGCAGTTTAGTTTAAAGTCCAGACTTTTCTACTACAGAAAATGGCATTGCCCTTATTACTTTAGATTAATTTAAACTAAAGGTTGGTATTTTGATATTACTTTTATCTTTTCAGTTTTGTAGAGTTGTTTAGTTTAGAGTCTACACTTCTCGAGAGCAGAAAATGGCATTGCTCTTATCAGTAAAGATTAATTTAAATTAAAGAGTTGGTATTTTGATATTAGTTTGTCTTTTCAGTTTTGTATAGTTGTTTAGTTTAAAATCCAGGCTTATTCAGAACAGAAAACGACATTACCTTTATCATATTAATTTATACTAAGGAGTTACGTATTTTGATATGGCTTTATCCTGTGTCAGTTTTGTAATGGAGTGGAGCACCGGGTGCAGGTTTTAGATGTACCGATTAGTCTGTACATATGTAATCATTATAAAATAAGAATGTATCCCGCTAAAACACATAAATTAAAAAAAATAACAAAATAAAATAACAACAATTTTTTATTTATAAATTAATTTATCTGTTATTTATATAAAAAAATTAATCGAAACACAAATAATAGCTAATCAACCAAAACATGCATACATTTTGGAGGCAAGCCTAGCTTGTGTTTCTCACAGGACAGGTTTATTTCTAGCCAAACAACTCAAACTAGGCCAGCGTATTTTTTCCTACAATAAACCCACCCACAATCTAAATCTCTATTATATAATTAAATTAATTTTTATGATTTTTTTATAATAATAATTATGATTATTTTATAAAAATAATTTTCTATATATTTTATATATTATGTTTTATGAAACAAAATTCTTATTAAAGCATCTAATTCCTTTAAAGATAGACCATGCATCGAAAAATTACAATTAATTATACCTATATATATAGATCTAGATTGTCGTTAAGAAAGCTAAAACAGTGTCCCATACAATAAGTTCTCGACATTTTTTTGGAGTTGAAACATTGGCCTTGATCAGAATTTAAATGATGTTTATATATATATAAGTAAACAAATTTATTAATTTTTATTTAACAATTATAATTATATATTATCTATTATATTTAATATTACTATAATTATTATCCAGTAAAATAACTATCAATAAATAATTTTTCAAAACAATTATTATAAAAATTATATAATTAATATAAAATAAATAAGTTATAAAATTATTAATTAAATTAATTATATATTGTTTAAATATATATTTTATAATTATAATTATCTTTTCATAATGGGGTTGGATAGATAATTGGTTTTTGAGTTTGGGGAGGCACCAACCAACACAACAACTATGCAGGAAATTAAGGTGGGGTGGCATGCCCTGCCACCTCCATGTAGGATACATGCGATGTTAATCACTGGAAGCCTATGGATCATCATCTTCTAGAGTATTCTTCTATTGTTTGCTTGAAGTGAAGAGGGATTTTCAACTTTGAGATTGGATCTCTCATGCTTCTAGTGGGAATACGACAACTCTTTTTGATTGTGATGTTCTTAAGTTGGGAGGTAGGGCAATGGAAAAACCAGAGGGAAAATTAGGAACCTTCAACATGGCTCTCACATGACGAAATTTGTGTCAAATTTGAGTTATTGAGTGAGGTTACTCTCCAGCTATGATAGGAGGAAAGTGACGATGGAGAATACTTGGATAGTAAGAAGGTGGGCACAAATGATGGATTAACAAATGTAGCTAGAGAAGGCAGCATTTCTTAGGATGATTGGGGTTGGTGTATTGCAGAGAATTCTAGTAGTTGACTTATGCCTTGGAAGGAATCTACTCCTCCCTGCAGACATGCTTAGGCAATACTTTTCCTTTGGCTAATTGTTGCTCGACAAATGATTTGTGCATGGTTATAGTCCAGTTTACATTCTATTTATACACACTTGCTAGGGAACAACATTGCATTAAATTTTCTAAGCTTAGAGGCCTCTATATTCCAAGACGTATTTGTCTTCTTTGGCCCATTGAATTTTCTTAAAAGAGTCTAGTTTCCTAGCCCGACTCTGTTTAATTGGGTGGGTTTGTCTCCTCAATCTTTCCTATCTGTCCTAGTTGTGTTTCTTTTGAGGAGGAAAATAGGCCTACTTTTCTCATAGTTTCTTGGTGAGGAAAATAGGCCCTAAATTGTATACTCTTGAGGGACAATGGAGGATTATTTTCGTGTGGCCCTAGTGGCTTGGGATTAACTGCTCTTCTGTTATCTATCTGATTGTGGAGGAAAGGATGCTGTGACCATATATGCAGGAGTATCGTGGTGCAGGCGGTCGTGACCAACAAAGTCGGTCACGTGTCGACCTATAGGCTCAAGAGGAAAAAAATACATATCATGTTGCAACCTCTCTAGATACATGGAAGGAAATTCACTAGTTGGAAGAACGTGTCTATCAAGATAGGCATGCATTTGCAAACTTTGAACTTATTGATGAGGTTGCTCATTGGTTACTTGACCCTGGTCACAGTAGGAGCATAAAGAATTAGTATATGCATATTGTTGTTCTTCACTGGAAAGTTAAAAATTCATTGGGACAAGTGTTAAAAGAAAAACATGAGGGTATGAATGACATCATTTCCTTCTTGAACGAAATTCAACACAATCAGTGGAAAATGTAGGATTCTTTGGATAGGATGGAAGCATGAATAACACACATGGAGAAACACATTCAATGTGAATTTCATCCCTTAGGCTCGATTGGTACAAGTGCAAAAGACTTAGCACGCATGTCATCTTCAGAACTATGATATGGATATCATGCAACAAATATTTTCCAGCAATTTATCTTCTATTTTTTAATTTTTATGTTTAGTAAACTTTGGTGATATTTTGTTACTTGGCACTATCATATACCGACCAATACATCTAGTTTCCTATATAGAAAAGTGAGATTATTAGTTTGACACAATGCTTATTAATGATGTATCTTGACGTTTCATGAAAATATAATTAACATACCCCCATGGGGACTTCACTAGGGGAGAAATATCATACCACATGGGTTCATATTGAGGAAAAAATGACATAATATATTGGGACATATATCGGGGGTAAAGGATTTTTATATTAGAAAATATAAAAGATAGAGCTCAAAGTTAATAAAAAATATAAAGGGGTATAAAAAATGTTAATGGGAGAATGGAAACCTGCAATATCTAGTGAAAATAGGGGTTTTTTAAACTGAGGTGTATTGGTTCATATTGCTAAAGGGCTAAATAATGTGATTTTTAGAGAGATTTTCCAACATATAATCAAATTAAAAATATTATTTAATATACGACAAATACACATGATATA
>APFE030396027.1:0-15143 GCA_000404065.3 Pinus taeda | reverse complement strand
TTGGGAAGAGCTTTTGGGTAGAAATGAGGAATTTTGGAGAGGAAGGCAGAGCCTTCCCCCTTAGGATTATGTAATGTTGTCTTGGTGAGGCTACTAGTGAGGCAGAATCTGAGCCGAGGTTGGCCAGACTCGCCGATAGGCAACGGAAAGTGAATGTGAGTGCGAATGCATGTTGATACTGAGTGTAAGCATAAGTGAATGATCATGCATGCAAATGGTTAGTGACAGATTCATAAAATGGAACAATATGCATGTGGGTGAGGTGAGTTACCGAATCGGGGACCATTCACAAAAAATAGTTTCATGCATGCGACAGGAATGAGATGTTGACGAAAACTGAAACGGTGCTAGGACAAGCTAATATACATGTAAATGACAACAAGCATTCACTGAAATCAAGCAAACAATGCTCATACAATTGAAAACACAAAAAGAGATAGAAATGCAATGCAATGCATGAGAAATGGGCTTACCCCAAAACAGCTGAACTGAATGTGCTGACTGCACCTAGATGTGATGTGGGATGTCAGAGTTGCAAGGTTGATGTGAGGAATCAGCTTTACAGCATCTAGTTGATGAGTTTTGATAACATCAGGGTTGTGACGCACATGCCACAAATCTAGGGAAAGCGACACTTGGTGGGAGGTTTCTGAAATGATCCTTGCATGTAACCTCCAACTGCCGAACACAGATCCCTGAAATAAGGGATTCCTTTGCATGAAGCCTTGGGAATAGTAGCCCATGCATGCAAGTCTATTTTGCTCGATCCCGGAGGGAACCGGTCAACTCAGTTGCACATACAAGAGACTGCTTGATTACTTGAAGGAAATGCACATTTCCAGCTAGGAGCTAGGCTGACTTCCCAGGAGATTTTCACAATTTCTACGCAGAGCAGCTGACTGTTGCTCATATTTGCACAAATTCTAGGCTAAGCAGCACTGTTGGGGAAAATTGTGCAATTCCTACTGGCCGTGTTGACTGGCAGAATTATGCAATCTTGGAGCCTAGTAGGCTACCATACAAGATTGTGCAATTTCTGGAGGGAAGGTTGGTTTCCCTTCAGAAATGTGCAATTTTCTTGGGGAAGTTGCTTAGCCTGCAGCTGGACCAAATCTGGGTGAATAACTTGTGAGGGGAATGGATCAAGCTATGATCGACAGGCTTCCTTTGTGCAAGCAAAACACTGAAGCTTGTGAACTTGACGAAGCAAGGCAATTTGTTGTGAAGGTTGGAAGGGAGGCTTCAAAACGAAGCTAAGTCAAAATTTTGGAGGGTGGTTGTAGCCACTACAACAAGTCGTCATTTCTTAAGTGTGTGTAGTATTGCCAACATTTCCTTCTCATAAATAGATTTTTGTAAATACTTTCCTCTAACTGGACGACTTTCGAAATAATTTGATATTCCTTCTTGCATGAAAACAACACCAATTCCTTTTCTTGAGTCATCACATTCCACAATAAGGGTTTTTGTGAAGTTTAGCATAGCTAAAACCAGTGCTTGGCACATTGCCTCTCTAAGATGTTCAGACACCTTTGTTGCCTCTGGAGTCCAAGAAAATGCATCTTTCTTCAGTAATTTTGTTAGAGGTGCTTCTATTCTCCCATAACAAACTTGTGGTAATATCATGTCAACCCAAGAAATTCTCTCATGTGCTTTATGGATGTGGGGATTTTCCATTCCTTAATGCATTCAATTTTTCTAGGGTCTACCTTAACACCTTCATGAGATACAATATGACCCAGATATTCAACCAACTATACTCCAAAGAAACATTTAGAGGTTTTTTTCATGTAATTGTTTCTCCTCCAATAGTTTAAGGACCCTGTCAACATGTTGAACATGATCCTTACAAGACTTGTTGTAGATTAGTATATCATCAAAAAATACTAACACAAATTATCTAAGGAAGGGTTTGAAAATAGAATTCATCAAATCTTGAAATGTAGAAGGTGCATTGGTAAGGCCAAAAGGCATGACCAAAAATTCATAATGACCCTCATGAGCTCTAAATGTTGTTTTCGTAATGTCTTCAGTCTTCATTCTGATTTGATGATATCCTGAACGAAGATCCAACTTGGTGAAGTAAATTGCTCCATGTATTTCATCCAATAATTCATCAATGATATAAATCAGGAATTTATCTTTAATAGTGAGCTTTTTGAGCTCCCTATAATCCGGACACATGCACCATGATCGATCCTTCTTGTAAATCGATATTACTAGAGCAGAGAAAAAACTTTGACTAGGTTGAAGTATACCAATCTCTAGAATTTCTGCAACCATACATTCAATTTCACTCTTTTGGGCATATGGATATCTATAAGGCCTAATGTTTAGAGGAACACTTCCTGGAATCAAGTGAATAACATGATCATGCTCAGAAATAGGTGGGATGCCTTTGGGAGTCTCAAATACCTTGCAATGATTTTCCAGTACTTTTTGGATATCTTGAGAAATAGATGATTTCGATGTGGGAACCTCTAGTGAACATAATTGTGTAATTACTCCCTATTGTTCTTTCTCTATAATATTTTTCATATCATTAGAGTTGATTATCTTTCCTGGTTTCCCTGTGATAATCCTTAATTCAACTTCCTTTCCTTCCGAAAATAATTCAATAAAAGTTCTTGAAAATTAAAAGTTATCGTAGGCAAAGGTTGTAGCCATTGGACTCTTATTACAACATCAGCACCATCCATTGGAATGGAAAGAATTGGACTATTCAATACATATTCTCCCATGGATATCTTGGTATTAAGGCACTTTCAAGAGAAATTTATGGTTCCTCCATTTGCAACCATCACTTGACACTCTACTTCAAGATATAGGAAGCAATTCAATTCCTTGGTTTTCTTACAATGAATAAAATTATGGGTACTACCCAAATTAATCAACACTATTACATTTTTCTTCTTGATATTCCCTTCTATATTGAGAGTTTGAGTGGTAGTTCCTACCAATGCATTACAAGATATGGTTAGATTCATTTCTACTTTCTCTAGCGTTGTTTCCTAGTGTATATCCTCTTCTTTTGACGTTTCTTATTCCTTTTCTTCCTCCTCTTCAAAATTTATGTAAAATAATTTCTTCTCAGCACACTTATGACCTTTAGTGTATTTTCTATCACAACTGTAACAAAACCTTTTTTCTCTTTTTTCTTCAAATTTTTGTGGTGTCAACCTTACAGGTTGTGGATGGCTATGGGTAGCAACACTTCCATATTTATAGTTGTGAGTGGTAGGATTCCTTGTTGCCATAATTTTTCTTTCAATTTTTCTTGCCAACCTGAATGTCTTCTCCAGTGAATTAGGTTCCCAATGGCAAACCTCATGTTGGATGTTATCCTTTAAAGTCACTATGAACACATCAATCCTATTCTCCTTTGTAATATCATTACTCTTATATTCAATTTTTGGAAGTCCACAATGAGCTCTGCCATTGAACCATTTTGTTTGAGATTTATCAATTGGCCAAAGAAGGTGTTTCTCTTTGTATCCCCATAATGTGATATCATTTCCTCTGTATAAATTAACCAAGTGACAAGTGGTTTATGAGAAAAAATACATCGATACCATACAAATTGATTGGGTTCAAAATATAAATTTTCAATGCATACCTTTTGTGTGTGTTTCACATTATTAAGTTCAAAATATTGCTCCATTTGTAGTATCTATGTTACCATGTTATTTCCAACAAACTCTCTCATATCGATCTTTGGAATATGGTGGGTTTTCAATCCATTGTTAGAGTCTATGAAATCATGATTAACATTTTTTTTTTCTCACCATGAGTTTCATCTAATACCTTTTCACCATTAGGAAGCATTTCTTGTAGCAACTTTGTCAAACCTTCCTTAAAACCTTCCATGTATGCTTTTAAACCATTCTTCAAATCTTCCATATTAGCTTTCATGCCATTATTCAAACCTTGCATGTCTGATTTTAAGATATTCTTCAATCCATCCATCTCAACTTCCATTTCATTTTTGGTTACTCTTTCTGAGAGAGAAATTTGTTGCACTTGGTCTCGTAATTTTGATATATCATATTGCATTTCTTCTTCTTCTTCATGTGTCATAGTAGATATTTCGAGTTTCTTACTTGGTGTTTCCATTTTATTTCTTCTAGACATGAATTAATGACTATTATGCTTCACTAATCCCTTTTAATCACTTCAAACTATTTTTTCAAACAAAACGTGTGCAAATTTTAAAAAAGTACACACCCTTTTTTTCTATTTTTAGGAGCTCGAAATTGAATCTATTGTATCTCTATATTTCAGATATCCAAGGTCTAAAATTTTATCCTATGGTATCCGTATGAATCCTCTTTACAACCCCATAAGTCGGATCGATATTGGATTCTTCAATAAATAGTTATGCCCAATCTCCCACAATGACCTTATTATAGACTGGTGTACGGAGTGCCATGTGTCAATGTTTCGACCTTCGGCCCTAAAAAGTATACCCAAGAAACTAAATCTTGTCCTATTTCTATCACTTTTGACAAAATTTAAATCTGATGCTCCAAGAGAAAGTTATGACGATTTTCCCAAGGTCACTTGTTTGAGATGGAATTCTAGAGATTGCAAAAAGTGTAACTTCCTCGGATCATATCTCCGAAAAATAGTGACAAAATATCTAAACTTCATACACAAGGTTCATTAATATTTAGAATCAAATGAGTTTTAATTTTATCTTCTTAGGTTTCATAGAAAATAAGTTATAGTGAAAAATCCACGATGACCTATTTGAAGCAGGGAATACCTAGAATCCAAAGCTTTGATACCAAATGTTATGCAACCAACTCACAAATATAGATCAATGACTTGAAAATCATCTTCTTTGAGGGGAAATCTCCTTTAAATTATATAAATGAATAATTCTTGGATGGTTCAAATGAAAAAACCTCCTTTCTATATATAGCAGTCTAAGGGGTCACAATATAATCAGAGCCGACATAACTATAATAATGTAAGGGCACAACCATAACAATAGTGGGCTTCTATGGGGCACAATAATAACAATATGGGGACAACATGGGAACAACAATAACAATAAGGGGCCATAATGACAATAATAATGATTGAATACACTAGTATTATAGGTACCTAACATTTGAAATCAATTACTACTTGGGCTTAAGCATGAGAATAATGTTAGGTTCACGCTAAAATTCTATTGTTGTCAAAATTTTCACCTTTAGCTTTGAAAACTGTTGACACCTAATAATTGGGATTGGGGCTCAAACCCACCTCCCTCAAATAAGCCAGCATATCATATATAATGTGTCCCAACATTTTTTAATATATAACGTGTATTACAATTTTAATATATAACTGCATTGTATTATTGTTTTAATATATAACTTGTCCGACAATCATATGTGTTTTAATATATAACGTATATAATGTGTCTTCATATAACCTACCTCCCTCATATAATCCCTCCCCTCATATAATCCCTCCCCAATATTACCCTCCCCCAATGTAAACCTCCCTCATATACTCCCTCCCTAATATAATACCTTTGCTCTATATATTAGAATTTTAATTTTTTTACAAAATTACCACTAGAATTGCATTTCTTGCTAGTAAAAGTACATTTTTTTACAACACACATATTTTAAAATGCATTCATTGGTACCTATTGTTGAAGAAGTTCTCTTGGGAAAAGATAACTATCCTAAATGGTCAAGGAAGATAAAATACACTCTCATTTTCTATGTGTTGTGAAAAGGAGTTTGTGTAGGAGAAGGAGATAGTGAACTTGCAAAGCCCACCCCAGAAAGGACATTTCGATTTGGGAAACAAGAATAGAAAGGCATATTCCTTGATTGCAAAATCAGTAAATGAAGAGTTGAGTCACCATATTTCAGCATTTTCAAATGCTTTTAATGTCTTACAGAAGTTGAAGGAACTCTATTACTCACACTCTGAACTTGAATTTGTCCAATTGATGATTTAATTGTTCAATATTGAATTGAAAAATGACGACCCTCTTTATATAGCATCAGAAGTAAGATCTATTATGCATGATATCAAAACCACGGGTGTTCAAATACACATTCACCTCATATCTTATGTCAAGGCACTATATCCCACTTATTCAAATTATTAGGAGTCATTGCAAGCAAGTGGAAACCTCAAAGACATTACCTTTGACTCCCTTGAGAAGAAGTTTGTTGATAGAGAGAAGGATTTTGGGAAGAAGATATCTCCTCAATATTCTAAAGAATTGGTATGTACTGCACATAAAGAGAAGAATCATGCACAAGATTATTCTAGAGGAATAGGTGGTCGAAGAGGTAGAAGAAATTTTATAGGCAAGGGGAGCAAACAATTCTAAGGAGAAACTTATGATCTTCATTGCATACATCGCAATAGGGTTGGACATGATGTATCCACATGTAAGTTTCCTCAGGACAAAATTGAGGAGGAAATAAATGAAGCCAAAGGTAAATCAATGACAAAGTGAAATGTAAAGCAATCGAATCTACTCACTATGTTGTGCCACATTGTAATATTGGAGTAAATGAAGACTTGTTTAATGCTTCACTTGCTTCTTGGAAATATGATTGGCTATTTAATTCAGGAGCAACTTGCCACATGACCTATAGAAGATATATTTTTTTAATAATTTACTGACAATGTTGATGGAGCGGTATAATTTATAGACAAATAAAATCTCAAGCCATCAGGGCTTGGCACAATCAGGCTCAAACTTCCTGGCCTTCCAACATTTCTTCGGCATGATGTTTTATTTCTCCCGAAGCTAAGGAGAAACTTGTTGTCTTTGGTTCACATCCACATCAAGGAAACTCCATTCATATATTTGATGGCAAGGTTGAGGTTATAAAAGCATCATATCACTCATTTGTCATGACGGGGATAGAATACTAAATACTTCTGAAGATGCAAGATACCTCTGCTCATGCACAAAACTTTTGAGATAGTTCTCATTATGATGAAGCTACATTTCCATCAAGTCTTTTATGGTATTCTAGATTTGGAGACTTGAATTATGAAAACCTTTGTATGTTTAATAAAAGTGGTGTTACTAGTTTTCCTCCAATTCCTACGAAAATTAAGAAATGTGATGCTTGAATCTTAGGAAAGCACAAAAAATAGTCTTTTCATGATCCACATTCCAGAGCACATAGAAAAATTGAAATTATTCATTCAGACCTATGTAGCCCAATCCCTATTCCTTCTGCAAATGGAAATAAATATATGATGACATTTATTTATGACTACACAAAAATGTGTTAGGTTTATTTATTGAAGAACAAATCTGATGTTTTTCAAACATTCAAGGACTTTCATGCATGGATTGAAAACTATGAACAATATCATATTGGCTCTAGTCATAATGATAATGGAAAAAAATACACTTCAAAGGAATTTGAAAACTATGTTCGGCCACATGGGATCAAACATCAAACAACTATGCCTTTTAATCCCCAACAAAATGGACTAGCTAAACGAATGAATAGGACAATCTTAAATATGGTACATTCCATGATGTTTTTCAAGAATTTAAAATCGATGTTTTGGGTTGATGTAGTTCTTCGTGTTGTGTATGTTAAGAATAGGTGTCCATCTAATGCTATTAGAAAAAATACTCCTTATTAGATGTGGTATGGCCACATTCCTTTGCTAAAGATGCAGCAAAGTATAGACATCTTGTAGTAAGTCTCAACTACCTCACTACTACCAGACCATACATTTCATTTGTTGTTAGAATCCTATCTAGGTTTATGTAAAAGCCACTAGATTCCATAATAGAGGCAAAGTATGTGCCAAAAGTTGAAGAAATGAAGGAAATTGTGTGGCTTAGGAAAATTCTAGAAGATTTGTTGGTGAAACAAGTGCATTCAACTCAACTCATGATTGACAACACTTCTACAATAAAGTTGGCCAAGAATGCAAAGTTCCATGATCAAATGAAGCAGAATAATACAAAATACCATTTGATTTGACATCATGTTGAGGCCAAGACAATCCATCTACACCATTGTTCCACAAATGAGAAGATTGCATAAATCTTCACCAAAGCACTTGTAAGATAAAAGTTTGAAAGATTATGAATGATGCTTCGAATCACCAACACCCCTTCAGATTAAGGGGGGGAATGTTAACACCTAATCATTGGGATTAGATCAATATGTAAAATTGTGTAAATAGAAAATAAGGAGAGTTGGAATATGAAGACACATTAGGAGATGAAGCCCAAAATCCTCTCCCTCCATTTATATATCAATCATCAACCTTAATGCAAAAACACAATTAATTTTTAGGATTTACCTCTTGGTCTGACAAAAATTGTAGAAGTCCCAACCAAGCACAAAGATTGACTAGTTGAATTCACATGTGTGTTCATTGACAAAGGAAAAACAACTGCTCACATGAAAATTAAATATTTCTAATCCATAGGTTTGATTTATTACAATTGATTTTCTTTCCTTCCTGTTGAGAGATTAACATAACTTGTTTTCCCATAAAGTGTTTTTGTGAGCTAATTAAGCACTATTAGATTGCAAGATCCATAAGCATGAATGATGTACTAGAGAACCTGCCCCACGCCTGTGAAAGTTGTGAAAACAACTTGGAAATGAAAAAAATATATATGAATTATATGACATTCAACCCAAATTCCTCGCCCATCAACCACCAACAAAAAAAATTCAATTCGACATACTTACTTTCAAGATTGCCTAATGATTCCAACTCTTCCTACCCATCATCATTTTCAAAGCCCTTTTGGGAGAGAGAAGAAGTTGAGGGTAGCTTCAAATTGCAAAATTTCTCAAAGGAACAAAACCCATCATTATTTAAATTTGACCTGGAAGGTCTACAAAATCCCTTCCCTCATCTAGACCAAATACCTTTTAGTGATTGGTTATTCTCTTAATGATCCCTTCCATTGAGTTCTTGGACCTAGTACAATGCTTATTAGCCATTCGTTAAATTATTTTATAAGTCTCCCTTCACTTCCATTGAATTTATGGACTTACAGCAAGGCCAAATGACCGAGGTTAAATAATATTTTTTTTTTTTTTTTTTTATATATAAGAATATGTCTTGAAGGTTCTCCTAGATCAAGAAGTTTGCTTCTTTTTCATAGATAGGGTATTAATATTCCTCACCAAGTTCCAAACCTTCCCAACAACGTGAACATATTGATATTCCTCACCAATTTTCAGATCTTTCAAACAATTGATACTTTCTTGAATTTTCAAATAACATGATCCCATTGCATGGCCACACCCTGATCCCTTTTCACGGCCATGAGTCATCACGAGTATGATTATCACAAAAAAAATATTAATTATTATTTAATCCATTTTACTAATTTATGGAAGAATTAATTTTAGAATAAATTTATTTGCTAATTTTTTTCTTCTTAAACTCAATGATACAATATTTTGTGAGATTATTATTTTTTATTATTTAAAATGTATTTTTGAATAATAAAAAGATTCGAAAGGCTTAAAAATTCTATCAACTTCTCGTCTATACAGATTTCACAACTTAAATTTGTTTTCTCCAAAAATTCTTAACAAGTTCTTGATCAAAGCCCATTAAAAAATATACTTGAAACATGACATAAGCATGACATAAGCATAGAAAATTTAGACAATTCTCTTAATTAAACTCTTGCCACATTAACCCTCATACCTTTAATCAACCTATTTTCCTCTTTTCTCAAAACCTCTCAAGTTCTTCTAGTCATAACGAGGTGCTTTCCTCATTGTTTATTTTCTTTTGCAATGTGTCATTATTATTATTGTCCTTTATCACTATTATCTAATTCACCCACTATTAGTTATTTGAATTCAATTACCTTTATGCTAACTTCTTCCTTTAGGTATTTATCCTTATTAATTTTATCCTCGAACACTTTTTTATATAGGATTTTATGTTATTTTCTAAAGATGAAATAAACAACTTATCCTCTAGTGAAATTATATGTTTGGGATTAGTTTCACTAAGATCAACCATAGGTACTTTATAAACTATTCTTCCACCTACAAAACTATTAGTTCATTCCAATGAGTTATTGATTCCCATGCTAGGAAAAAAAAATAAAATTTATCATTGCTTCATTATAAACCCCAAGACATGTTATTTTAGAGTGCTCTTTACCCAAATATATATAATTCTATGGTCGTAACATTACTATAGGACTAAGAAATATTGGGTGTTTAAACTAATACTCCTTTCATATCTCCAAAAAAACCTTGGGTGCTCTTAGTGCCTCTGAAACTAGTTACTAGAAATTCCACCTAAAACGTTTCATGGACATGATAAAAGAGAAGTTGCTCAAACTTTTGTGCGTTCCACCCAATCAATAAATCCTCATACTTCGTGAATACATCAATATTTTCATTAAAATAGTGTTGTAATTTCATCTCGATGAGTCACTTCCCCATAGGGATCTCACACATGACATGGTTTTAATGGAACCAATTGTTGGACCCATATGATGGTCTACTTAGATGTCTAGTTTTGACAAAATTGGGTGCTAATATAGGGAGGGTCCCTTATTGTCACTTATGGCCTTGAACACATATAATTTACAACCTTTCCTAAGTTAATAGTTTACCTTTATCATTGAGAAGAATCACAAGGATAATCCTCTCTTGATACCAAAAATCTCAACCGATCTACCTTCATCATCTAAACAAATCACTTTCCTTTTGAAAACGTATACCAAAGTTTAATGAACTTATAGCGAATCCATTCCAATGATTACATTCTACATCCCTAGTGTAGTGATATATGCCTTCAAATTAGTCGTACATCCCCCGAGGTTTACCTGATACTGGTTAGAATTAGGTCCTATTGCTTGTCTTATCATGGAAGCCATTGTTCAGCCCCAAACTTGCATCTTTCCTACACATTTTTCTAGCTTCTTTCCATTCACCTGGACCTCCTAAGCTATCAATATCATTGCATATTAGTCATAATAGAGCATTTAAAGTGGTTTCTTGACTATGTCTTTGTGTTGCTGTTTGAACTAGATTTTTGCTTATGAGCTGTGGAATCTTGTCACTTTTCGCAGCTGGTTCAACTTTCCGCAGTTGTTTTTGTTAAAGACTACATTGTAGGTGTCATCAGGAAAATCAAGTGACATGGGCAAGTTGGAAATGGCTTGGACATGGGTCAGATCCCATTGGTCCAACTGGATTCGTCAAAGAAGGCCGTGGTCAATGGTGGTCAAGCGATGGTCAAACAGGAGAAGTCCTACAGCAATAGGACTCTGTTTCAGGCACATAAAAAATTTTGAGACCGTTTCTAGATCTTTGGAGGCACGCTGACACCTGTAGGCTAACCATGATGTGGATCCAATAGCCACTTTCAATAATATTGCGTAATCTTGGTGACCATGCTACTAAATCTGTGGACGTTGTTCTTCACATGTCCTCTGTTCACGTAGTTTCCACGAAAAATAGTTATGTGGTATTTGTTATAAATAACGCGTTCTGATACACATAATAGTTAATATTTGGGAGGTAATTTTGTTGTTAAAAAGCCCATTGTGCCGTGACACTAGTTTCATTATTGTGACTGTGTTCTGAAATATATAAGAAGACTCTGTTTCTGAGCATAATTTTTGATTGATAGTTATTGCCTGAGGTTGTGCATAGGGCCCCTACACACGCCGAGGTTTTGTTTCTTATTTCTGTACAGTTTCATGCTATGTTTCTTTATGTTTATTATGCCATAGTTATTCACTTATGTATATTTCATTTACTATGGTATTAACGTTTTATTCTTGTTGATAATTTGACATGCTTTACATTGCTATTAACGTTGATCAGTGTGTATGTTCCAGATTACAGTAGGCAGCCCGGGCATTTGCATATAATTTTCACAATGACTAATGACATGGAATCAGTCTTTCTGCTGACTTACTTTTCTTAGCTTTTAATTCCAGTTCTATTTTGTTTATTCCAGTTTTGTTCATTGGCTTTATTAGTTAGCTTAGATATTAAATTGCTCATATCATTGTCAGTTACCTCTGAAATCCATAGCAAGACTATTAGCGAGGGATTGAAGTATGAGTGTGTAATTTCATATTAGTATTATTTTTCTGCAATTAGATATCGGATTTCTCAAGTTGTTGATGATTACCTCCGAAAGACATAGTGAGACTAACTGGCGAGGGGTCAGACTATGAATTGATGTGAATTGATGTGGTTTGATTTTAAGTTTAATTTTCTGCAATTAGATAATTAGATTGCTAATTAGATTGCTCATTTCATTGATAGTTACCTCCGAAAGCCAGAGCAAGACTAACAAGAGAGGGATTGAAATATGGATGTTGTGATTTAATTTTAGTTTACTTTTCTGAAATTAGATAATTGGATTGCTCATTTCATTGACAATTACCTTTGAAAGCCATAGCGAGACTAATTGGTGAGGGATTGAAATATTAATGATGTAATTTGATTTTAGCTTTACTTTAGTTGTAATTTTTGGATTTCTTTGAATACAGTAATTTAATTCATTTCTTTTACATATGAGACAACAACAAGAATAATGGTTTCATGATCAATAGTTCACTGTTTGTTTGATTAGAATAGTGGCACATTTTCATTTTCTTTTAGGAGTTAATTTCATCACTACCATGTTCTAAGACCTTCTAAAGTTTGAAGTTTTGGAAATCATTACAAAGGACATAATTGCCTTAAAACTTATAACCAGACTTGCCTTCTAGAAATTTAGGAATAGGAATTCCATAAACAAAGATAAAAACCCCCAAAACAACATAAAAATAAAAAACAACAAAAGTAAGAAATAGGCTATCTTGCACATATAGTGCACCACACTTTGTCAGCTTACGAATCCTGGATTGACAATTAATGTAGCAATTTAGGACACACTAAATTGATCGAACATTTTGGTGCCGTTGCCGGGGAAGTGTAACTAGGTAGCTAATTTCTTAAAAAAAAACAACAATAAAAAGAAGGGAAAAATTGATAACTCCTTGAAGTATGATCTCCTCTTGCACCTAGTGTGATCTGGAGGATCAGAAAAGAGAGTTATTGGTTCAATAATTTCTTAAGTATGCTCTCTTCTTTCACTTAGTGTGATATGGAAGATCAAAAAGAGAATTATTAGCCCAACTTGAGGAGAAAAATAAAAATAAAAAATGACATGCATAGAGCAAGAGATTCTAGGGGAAGGTTTATAGCTAGAGCCAAGAGTTCGATTTTCACAACTCCAGTTTCTTCAAGGCATAGACAAGATTCACCACCATCTACTCCTAGCCTTAAGATTCCTGGAATTCAAGGAGCAACAGTTGAATTAGAGGATTCTCCTACACTATCTACCAAATATCATCTAGGAGAAGACCCTTTCTTCACTTCTACAGGAGATCATATTATAATCAAAGAAGTAGAATCACCTGAAGAAGAGGAGGGGGAAATTCTTCCTCGTTCGCCATTAATAGAAGAACCAGAGGACTCTGAGGACTTTGAAGAAACTATCATGACAGAGGAAGTAGTGGATGGATTCGGAGGTAGAGGTAGAGGTAATAATGGAAGAAATAGGGAAGGAGATAACTCGTCTAGATTCCCTATAGTTGATGAGGAAGCTCACACAACAATGAAAAACATCTCACCATCTGTCCTCCCCAACTTTTATGGATTGCGAAGTGAGGATCCTAAAACATTTCTGTTTGAGTTTGAAGTCGTGTGCCAAACCTATGACTATATGGAAGACTCTCAAAAACTCAAACTCTTTCCTTCAACATTAAAGGGAGCCACTTTGAAATGGTTCATGGGATTAGTCACCCAATCTATTAGGACTTGGAATGATATGAAACAAACATTTTTGGATAGATACCTGGACTATTGCATTCCCACCAATCACAAGGATGAGGTATTCAAAATGATGCAAAAAGAAGATGAAAACTTGGAGGATTTACTTGAAATATTTCAATATAACTTAAAGAGAGCAAAGATGAGCAACCTAGATGAGGAAACCTTGAAATCCCTTTTATTGAAAGCCATTAGAGATGAATGGATAGATATTTTAAACATGATGGCGAAGGGAGACATCTCTCAACTTCTGCTTCATGACATAGCAGAACTATGTGTCCATCTCTTGAGAGGAAAATCTAAAACGGGAAAAGGGCCTAGAGATCCTTCTCTTATCAGAGCAAACAAATCTGCAACTGGATCAGTAAGTAGGGTAGAGATTGGCAATATGCTTGATGAATTCAAAACTGATATCCTAGGAAGTCTTAGTGAACAACTTGATCCAGGTGGATGTTGGTGGCCACCCACCTATCCCATTTGGACCCCCACAACTGTCTCTTTCAGTTTTTCAGTTTCCTTAATTATGGTACAGTTTACTATTTTTAGCAATATTTCAGGTCCTAAACTTCCGGAGCCGTTGTGAGGCCCTAAACGAAGTTTTTTGGGAAATCTACCACCAATGAATTTTCTAACAAAGGATCGTCTTTTTCATCGTAGTCCTTGGAGAGATCTTTCCAACAGGCTATCATGCACGTCAAACGGAGATAATACGACCAATTCATGACCCCAGGAAGTTGATGTACCAACTTACCCAAAAACGGGGCCCACAATTTGGCATTTCATCTTCTAGGGTTAGGTTTTGGAATGTGATGGGTTTTCCATTGTTTCTCAACAATAAATAGGCCTTCGAGCCTCATTGTACACAGTTCAGAGGCATGTAGCTGCCACATCTCTTCTCAGAGATAAGCTACCATCACCCTAGATGGTTTATTTCCACTTCGGTTTGTAAGCATATTTCAGTATTTTACAGTAATGAAATGAAGTATTATTTCCGCTGCATATCTGTCTTTATGGTTATCTCTATATTTTATTGCATTCCTGTTTAATTTCGGATCAGTGGTATCAGAGCGGTCTACTTTTTCTTTGTTTTTCTTTGCATGTCCCCAACGAGGTCAGGATATAAGGAGTTAGGGCTTGAATTGGTCGAACCTTTGCAAGACCAACCTCGCAAACCCCGACGACCTCCCATGGCGGATGAGAAGAAAGACGAGGGGGTAGGAGATCCTGTCAAAATCCTGCTCGAAGAAGCGGTCGAGCGGCAAAGGAACGCGATGATGGATAGCTTTGCGCAGATCCTTCAGCGGCTACCCAGAG
>APFE030396019.1:0-12329 GCA_000404065.3 Pinus taeda | reverse complement strand
AGACTTTTTTCTTTTTTTTTAAACTCCTTACGGATTTTTACTCGGTTAGGAATACTACAGTAGCCGAATCCCCAAAATGTCAATGCTGCCAAAAGTCTTGCAAAAATCATGCCCCGGTATAGGAACCCACACAACTACTCAGATCTGGATGGTGGCTCTAGTGGATCTGAGAGATTTGAATGGTTGATCGGATAGATCTGAGCGGCGGAACATATTGTTGTTGCGGATCTAATAGATCTGAATAGCTGTTCTGTTAAATCTGAGTTGTGGGACTGATTTCTGCTACTACTGCAAACCCCACTTGCGAGATCTGTGCTACAGATCGACATTACATAAGGTCTGACAGTAGTACTTGGGCCAAATTTTTCGGGCACCTAACCAAGGAGGAATCAACCGTACCCTTAGCGCCCGTACAACCCGACTACCCTTATCGTACGTGCGAGTAATCTCTCTGAGTGTTATTCTGGTGTTACTGTAAGTTAGCAAGCGGCCAACATTTAATCTTATGGGAGGTTTTCCAGGGAGG
The DNA here is from genome assembly GCA_000404065.3 of Pinus taeda. Lineage (NCBI taxonomy): Eukaryota > Viridiplantae > Streptophyta > Pinopsida > Pinales > Pinaceae > Pinus > Pinus taeda. The sequence continues at coordinate 11,803 of APFE030396019.1, read as the reverse complement.
CTAGGGGGCTTTCCGATATACTTAGAGGGTACTTGGAAAGACAAGTTCCGTGTGCGGTTCTGTCTAATGCGCTACTACTCCGAAGGGCGGTACCCACAGGGTTAAAGGGAGTTCAACACAGTGTGACTACCTCTTGTATTTTCCTAGCATGCGTTGCTCCCCAAATCTGCATGTTTATGTGTTAATGACAGATCTCGTGTTTAAAGACGTCAGAACACGTCTCTAACCAAAAAAAAATTGCTAAAAATTGGAGATCCCATCGGCCTTGGAAAGCGCTCTGATACCACTTGTTATGCTCTTAACCTGCAAGACAATACAAGAATACCCAATATGCGCAGAAATATACCCAGAACATAGAACAGTGAGAAATAACAGTGGGTATTTTATTATTCAGAAAGTAATGTTCACTTGCCTCTTCGAGGGGGCAACCTCCAATAGAGCAAATCTCGATTACAAAATAAGACACGATGCTCCTTGCAGGGAGTCTCTATCCTTTATATATGGCTCATACATGCAATACCATGGTTGTTATTAATATCATCTATCTAACACCATGGCTCATTTGCAAGTAACTGTGGTCCTGTCATTAAATGTGGGTTAACGACTTACAATTATTAATTTGGGCTTTATTGAATCTTTACTTAAATATAACTATGACTCGATCCTACTACATAAATAAGGGGGTTAGGGTGGGACCCTAACATTCTTATTATGTGCCATAAGAGTTTTATTAGGTGAGACTTGTCTTGAAGTAATCAACCTTTCTTTCTCATTTATCAACTCTTTACATAAATCATCAAAAGTAGGTTTCATGGTACTTTGAGACAATTCAAGAGCCCTAGGTGTCGTGGTACTTTGAGACAATGCAAGAGCCCTATTCCTAGTTTGGATGAACATGTCAAAACAAGATGGCAATTTTTGTTCTACAAGAATAATAAGAGCAATGTGTGTCTTCTTGTAATCTTTACCACAATTATTTAACTTTTCATTTAAGATTTTTAATTCAACAATATATAATTCTACTCTATTATAATTAGTAGGATCTAGCTCATGAATCTTCTTTTTAAGGTAATAAGCATAAACATCATCAGAATTATCAAATAAAGAAGCAATAAGTATCCATACCTCAACCGGGTGGTCTTCTGCCTCAATACTTACCTGAAGACTATCTAAAACCGTTTGGCCGATGAGCCCTCTTGCTTGATCACACTTTTCTTCCCATTTAATCAAGGCTTGAGCATTTGTAGGTTTCTTGTGTTCACCATTAACCAACCTTCATAGATTCTTACTCCTGAGAACATCAATCATTTTCCTTTTCCATGCAAGACAGTTAGAACCGACAAGTTCAGGAACAAAAGTTACTTCTAAAGTCATAATGATAGAAATTTTGCCAGGAAATATAAACCCAAATGCAAGAAATGACAAGAGAAAAAGTGGATAGAAAATTGTAAATTCTGCAATTCGTTCTACTCATGAGAAAAACTGAAAAAGTTGTCAATCTTAAATCAATGACAATTTTGCTTTCGGTACTCCTTTGAGTTGATTTGTTTTTTGAAATTGTGTAACTCAGTGAGAGGAACCCAAATATATACTATGTTCTAGGAAATTATGCACAAAAGGTAAGCAATCTGGCAAAAAATATCGGATGTCAAAACAAAAAACACTCAATAATGCTCCAAATGCTTATTATAACTAGTTTTTGAAAATTGTGTAGCCACTTGTGTGACTAAAATTCTGATCTGAACCCTCTGTTTGCCAATCTTCCACCCTGCAAAAAAAAAGACCGAAAAACTGGACAAAAATCACACATCTTAAAACTAGAAGATAGATCTCCTCAAGGAGAATCCAAAAACCATATAGATCTTACAAGAAAACAATCAAGAGCCCCGTGAAAAAAAAATCTGCAAAAACTACATAACAAAGTTAGGGTTGTGAGAAAAAAAAAAAACTCACATATGTAGAATCATGCCTAGATTTGAAGAGAAGCCTAATGGCAACCAGATAAAAAGAAAATCTACAAAAAATAATGAGTGCCCAGATAACAAAAAATGAAGATACACATTGATGGCTAAATTCAAAGAAGATGCTAGATCATAGTAGCCATGGCTCTGATACCATGTTAGAATATTAGATCTACTAAACTAGTTATCTATCTAACAAACCAACAATATATCAACATATAAATAAGAACAAAAAGAAATAGCAATATGTTGTGAGCACATGATAAGATGTGATGGTATCACAAAATGGTATTTTCCTTAAGAGGCTCCCTTGACCCTATTATATACCCAGATACATGGAGGAATTACTCTCACATATTAAATGTGGGACAATATAATTCTCTAAAATAACACCTCTTTATATAATACATGGATACAAGAGTATACTATGCCATTATATATATGAGATATGTTGTATTACTCATTTACATAAGATTTTGGACAACTTCTGACATAATACAAAGACATTATTACCTTCCAAGGAATGTAATATATTCCAACAAAGGCTCCCCCATCGTTGTGGAGTCTTGACTCTGGTTCAGTCATAAATTCCTAATTTATTTGGCTAAAAAGTGGTTAGATATACTCTTGGTGGATATAATTTTGGTATTATAGTGACAACGGCTAAATTTGATCTTAGACCTAACTCATATTAAAAATAAAAATAAAAATAATGAGAAAAATGGAAAATCGAGTTAACTTCAATTCCCTTCTATCCATATTATAGAAATATTCATATTCATGAAAACATTGGACATGCAAAAATGAAAATACTAAAATTAACATCTTAATCATTGAATTTTTATTTCAAAAAACATAGACATACACAAATCAAAATATTAAAATGCTTGCATTTCAATTTATAAAACGATTATATGATTTTAAATAAAGCAAAAGATAGAGACAATTACAATTTTTTGAGAAAAAATATCAAAATCATTGCTTTTGTTTAAAGTGTTGCACTTTAAATAGTATACAAGTGTAAATCCATTTTAGTTTCGGATCTAACATTAGAGTAAGAAATCTCTCAAGGGGCAAATCTTTTTTAGATTTCAAAAAAGGCTTACATCTCAGATGATTTGATTACTCTCAATACATGATATATCCCAAATTCAAATGGATCTACCCTATATTTTGTAAACTATGCTTTAACTTGATTTAGTAGTAGATTAGACTAAGAAAGAATATGCATTTATTGCCACTATTGAAAATCAATGTTTTTAGCCTTAGTTTGAGAATTTTTATTGAAGATGTGACTCTTTCAATTGTTGGTCACACGTACTCTCTTATATGGGTGCAAGGTTTGGGAAATGCATATATCTTGGGTTTACTTTGAAACAAGAGAGAAAGAGTGTTTGCCACAATGTTATTTGAACATTTTCATGCCAAGAGATTAATGCCTCATGATATTGTTATTGGAAAATTTGGCACAACCACATTCACTATTTCCATGATCTTACCTTTGGTGATAATGATACAAATCTTAACAAATGGGTAGCTAATATATTAGCCTTCTTAGATATCGAAATCTTTCTCTCAAATTAGGGAATCCTTGTTGGTATTTGAAAGGTTTTTCATTACTTCACCTCATTAACCTTGATAATGATAAACCACTCTTGCATAGCTTAGCTTTTAGTGGATTCTCTTGATATTTCCAAGGGCTAGATTAAAAAAATCATTTGTACTAAGAAATATAGAGCCAACCTTTGATCCACATAGTTTTCGCCTAGATAATTCTTTCTCTTAAAATTTAATACTACCCATATTTTATATCTCCAATGACAAGATGGGTCCATTCTACCCCTAAGGTACAATAGAGAGTTGCCTTGCAGCTTGAGGTCCCTCTTGTCTATCTTAAAGTTTTCTCCTAATAAATTCGCATAAACATATATCATCTATTCCTCAAAGCATGATATTTTCCATAATTTCTCCACAAAGCCTTACACTAAGAACTTCTTATTTCACCCGGATGCGGGTGCATTTATGCAATATTTATGAAGACTATGTGCTATGATGGCATCTGGTACAGCAGGTGGTAGGACAACACACCTACCCAAGCCCTCCTGCTGATGGAATTGGATTATAATAAGTACCGACATATCAATTACCATGCGGAACTGAATGCGCAGTGTATTCGAGATATTTCACCTGGTATTCCTTTAATGGTTGCCTCGGCTCTCTCTGTTATTATTCACCCCTGGCCTCCCTACATTCGACTGCCTCAGGTCCTGCATCTTTGCAATGCTTCCAAGGTGGCGCTGAATGTCTGGTTCATAACGCGTCACGGGCTCCCTCACTCAGGCATCTGCTTTGTTTCGCCCTACTCTCCATCTCCCTCAATCTGCCCTGTTACTTTGACAATGGTGCGTCGTCGCGGTAGCTGTCGCCGAGGTGGAAGTCGTGGTGGTCGTGGGCGCTCTCAGCCTTCTCCCCTGCCTGTTGTTCCTCTGGCTTCGGCTTCCCCTACCTCTAACATTTGCAGGCCTCTCCCGCACAACTCTTTTCAAACCACCCATTTCATGTTTCACAACCGCCTCAATCAACCTGTTCTCTCAGCCAACATTACGGTAATTTTTTCGGAGGAAGAAGCTCGGCCCACTGTTACAGGAAATACCTCAACAACACAGTCTCAGAGAGAAAGTGCGCAGCAGGGGGATGCTGTTGGCTTTGGATTCAATTATGGAGATTTGCAGGCTAGAGGAAATGACCCTGATGTCTCCAAGCCTCCAGACGGCAATCTCCAGGATGTCCCGACCTCTGTTCACCTGGCGAGTGGTTCTGATGGCATTAGGCAGTTGGCAGCTCCTCCAGATGGTAGCGGTTCAGCTATTAAGGACAATGTTGATGACACGTGGATGGGCTATCCATGCCCCGTGGAGGAGGAAGTTCCGGAACATGATATTGATGCTTGAAGACTTCAGGGCCATGTCTAATTCCTAGCTCCTCTCTTTGCTCTTCAGCCTAATATGCTATGCCTATATGGCTTTTGTCAATGTCTTTTTGTATTAGGCATGTAGATCTATTGTCGTTTCAAGTTTTTGGCTCTGCAATTTTGCTTATGGCTATTTGGGTAGTTTAGATAATATGGTCATAGCTTTTCTTCTGTCCTTTTCTGAGGTCTACCAATACGGCCAGTTCTCTCTACATGGCTCTGGGCTTTTGTATCTGGTTAATCCCGACCCTGGGACAATTTGTATGTCTTGCTGGACAGTCTTGGACCTCCTCTGAGGTCTCGACCGCTTTGTAACTGTATTTTTACTTTTATTGAATTAGTCTTTACTAAGAAAAAAAAAGGACTTCTTATTTCAATGCTCTCCCTATTACAAGAGTAGATGAGAATTCTTTTGTCTATTCATATATTCACTTTAATCTATGAGATACTCATGGATTACGAGAAATAGAGATGTTTTTCCCTCTTCCTATTGAACATTCACTCAACACTCATTAGAGGTTAGTTTCTAGAATAACATGCATCGAGTTGACTACCCCTTACTTTCAACACCAGTAAAAAGAATCCCCATGACCAACTTCTACCCTCACATAATAGATCCTCCCCTTACTTTCATCACTAATAAAAACAATCCCCATGACCAACTTCTACATTCACATAATAAACCCTCTCAGTGTTTGATGGATGCCATGGTCTCTCAACTACCTCACACTTATTTAAACCCATGAATACTAAAAGTACTTTTTTAAAGCAAAATATTTCAATCATATAAACTTGTCCTTGATTTTTTTAATTCCTTTTCTACTTTCAAATTTTTTCATTCTTATTTTTCAATATTTCTTTCTTCTTTACCCTCTACTTTCACTTTTTCATTATATTTTTAAATAATCTATATTTTACTAATTTTAACATCAAATAAATAATAATAATCAAAATAAAATAAAATATATACCCAAATTTATCAAAAATGAATAAAAAATTTAATAGCACTAGTATCATCAACTTTGTTAGCATTTGATATTGCACCATACTCATGTATCCGTACTTATATTAAGAGTCATCTAATGAGGCGGAGAAATTGCTAGGACGGCCAAAAGTGGCCAGAATTTGAGCAAAAAAATTTCAAAAAATCTTGTAGAAGGAGTGTTTGAACGCTGTTTTTGATGGTAGAAATAGATTCAACGCCATCAAAAACCTCTAGGACACCTAAAATTTTGAAGTTCAACAACTATAACTTAAATTTACAAAAATCCTTAATGGGTTTTCTTTAAGTATGATCAAAATTTCTATAACTTTCCGGTCAACTCCTCTACCTCATTAGACTCGCTCTTATATTGTGTTGCCACCACTCACTCTTCCTAGGCGGGCCAAGGCCCGTTCTATAATGGTTAGGAAATTATAATAATTATTAAACAAACTTCTTCCGTGGCGGGCCAAGACCCGTTCCTTAGGAAATTATAATAATTATTAAACAAACTTCTTCCTGGGCGGAACAAGACCCGTTACTATAATGGTTAGGAAATTATAAAATTATTAAACAAGGGCCAAGGGCCGTGGCCGTTCCCAAAATGGTTAGAAATGATAATAATTATTATAAAATGATAGCTTTGCAACTTAAAGCGGATTCTTATTGTTATTAGAGAATTATAAATGGAATAGTCCTTAAGTGAGACAATTAGGAATTTATGGTGTAGAGTATTATAATACACTTTACAGTTGTCTATAATGTGATTTTTGGAAGTTTTTCCGGTGGGTTTTTTCGGTCAAAATCCAGCAGGAATTTATTGGAATCGCAAGTTTGATAGCTAGTTTCTGCACAATCAAAGCATCCGAGGGGTTTTTCAGGGTGCTGAATCCAAATATGCAGTTAAAAAACCATTTTCACTACAAGAAGTCAAGATTTAACCTCAATTTCTTCCGCCAGATTCCATCACCTGAATCTCCGAAAAATCGCATTATAAACAACTCCATACACTTTTAAGAACTTTACATCCTCTTAGCCCAAAAATTTAAATTTAAATTTCATTTTAAACAACTAGATTTAAACTTCGTAAAAATTCGTGAATGATGACCTCAATGTTTTATCCGCTAAATATCGCTTAAAGGCCACACAACATAATTTAATATAAATTTTGATCCAAGGAAAAAGCGGCCCCACAAAAAGCTTTAAATCAATTTAAATGTGTGGAGTTAGTAACCCAAATTGAGCGAACTTTGCATCCTCTAAGTGCAACAATTTAAATTTAATCTTGAACAACTAAATTTAAATTTGGTAAAAATTTGTAAATAATGACATAAATGTTTTCTCTGCTAAATAACAACATAATTTAATATAAAGTTTAGTCTGGATTTCAGCGAGGAAAAAAGCGGCCCCACAAAAAGCTTTAAATTAATTTAAATGTGTGGCGTTAGTGACCGTTGGAAATTGAGCGTATTTAAAGCCCTTCCCATAAGCAAACAAACACCGCAACGGTTTCATCTCAGCTTCTTTAGCATGCGGTTGTCTTGTTTGATCATTGATGTTCTTCATTTAGCAGCATGGCCATGTTGATTCCTTTTCTTTATGGGTTTTTGATGATATGGTTGTTTTGGTTTGATTGCACTTTCTCTGGTTGTTTTTTATTTACTGTGTGTTAATCATCTGATCCGTGCATTTTGGCTCGGTCTTTTTTTTGTTTTGTTTGAATCTTTCTATTCATGAGTCTGTTAATTTTTTTTTAAATGAACACAAAATTTTAATAATTTCAGAATATGAAAAATAAACATGCAATTGGAATTTTTCATGTTAAAATTGAGAGGGTTTTTGTGGTAATATTGAGAGGGTTTTATGGTTGATTCGTAATGCAGATAGGAGTTGAGGAGTCAACCCGGGAAGCCGCCTTCAAATATTCGGTGATTGTTAATCTATGCTCCAATTCTTCCTCTCAGTAAGATTCACTTCTCATTTTCATCTTCAATTGGTTGCTTAACAGAAAGTTTTTTGGGTTTTCCGGTATATTAAAGGCTCCTCTCAAAATGAAATTGAAATTAAAACTCACTGTGATATATACGCTGTGTGATGTTTACAATTAAGAAAATATCGAAAGGCAACTGGTTTTACGAGATCGCAATCGTGGTCACTCTGCTCGTATCCAAAATTGCTGGTAATAGGAGTTCTCATAGGTTTTCATTTAATTGTTGGTAACCAAAATCTCAAGACAATCGTATCGTTGGAAAACGAAACTGGTGAGTTCTCTATCTCCAAAATTTGCATTCCATGTAACTGTAACTCTGAAGCTGGTTGCTTCAGATATAAGTCTACCGTAAGAGGATAGCCTGCATTAGTATGCTAAAGTTGTATATTAATTTTTAAATTATATTATTTTAAATTGAAGGTAAACTTGTAGTATGATTAGGGTTAAATAATATGATTAGCGTTAAATTAGAGTTTGATTAATTTATCTAACCCGGTGGCAGAGGAGCTATTTTGATCTTACCTGTTTCTCTCTTTTAATCTCGACCCTAACTTCTCATATCAATAGGAAGAAGGGACTTAGCCACTGCTTTCATTCCTGGTATGGATGTTGGTTTCAAATAGATGTTATATTTTTAGTCTTATCTTTAACTTTATAGTATATTATATTATATTGTATTGTAGAGCGGAGAAAGAAGAGAATTTAAAACATTGTCCTAAAAGCTATGGTCTACTTTCCAAGTTCTAGCCACCCCATCGAACTTCCTATTTCTTTTGAGTCATACTTATTTTATTTGAAGGGTGGAACCTTTTATATCATTTTTACGGGCGGAACCTTCTATATAATTTTTAAAGGTGGATTATGTATTTTTTATTATTATTGGTAATAATTATTTAAAATTGTATTATATATTATAATATTATAAAGATTATAGTTTATTTTTGTCGTTAAAACATTTTTGTAATTTTATAGGGTTGGGTGGATAACAGTTTTTTTTTTGTTTTTTTAGTAAATTTATTTAGTACAAATTTTACTTTCCCTACTTAAGTTTCAATAATCACTAAGAACATGTACTCATCTATTGATTAAGTTGTTCCTTAGATAATCATTTTATCTATATTATTTTGTGACGACTTGAATTTGTGGATATGCTATATGCAATTATCATCATGGGCAAAAGGGACAGCACATAATTCATTGATCTATCACGCCTACCTCTACCCGGGATAAACAGTAAATAACTACAAGAACAAATTTATTTTAAATTGATTAAATTTGAATTAAAATAATTATGAGAATAAATATAATTTCAATACTTATTTTATATCATTTTCATTTTTAATATGGTAAAATTTTATTATTATATTAATTAATTGTATTCTAATAATTATGATATTAGACCGAATTGTAATTTTTCTTTGTTAAAGAATTTTTGTTACATTTCTAATTTTTAATGATCCTGGTATTGTGGCTATTTCTTTTTTTCTATATTAAATTAAATGAAAATAGAAATAAATATATATCATTAATAATGATAATAATTCTTTTATTAGAATATATATTCATTATTAAATAATTAATTAAATAAAAAGTTCTTTAAGTTATTAATTGGAATTTTTACCAAATAATAGAGTGGTAAATCCTTTAGATTTCTTAGTTTTTTTGACAACACTTCGTACCTTTTATCTAATTGTTAACCCCACTAACTTTATCTATTCTCTTCTAACTACAATTCAACTCTAATAAATATATAACATTATGATTGTCATACTAATTACTCTAATATGTCCGCAAACATTATTGACGAATGAACTTATTTGGTGCAAAAATTAATAAGTAATTTTTTATCGACTAATTATATAATTTATTTAATAAGCCATAAATCACACTCAAATATATTATACGGTTATTAATTACAAATAATTATTTAATAAAAAAATTAATATTACTCACCCACAACGTGGCACTGAAGTATTCGATGTAGTTAAGGATATGGATGAAAATAAACTAGCGCTACCTCTACTTCTTTTCACTACCACACCGGCTTCCTCTCTTGCTGCGTGGGCTCTCATGATGGCATTTGCGGATACCGGCTCTATGACAAGCAAAAATGCCTTTTAAGTTTTATTCTAATATGCGTTTATTCATTAATTACTTTATATAATTTATTTAATTAACATAAATTTATTATATAATTTTTAAATTAAATATATATTTTTTATTTCTATACATATAATATTATTTTTATATTTTATTAATCTATTTTTTTACATTATAATTTAATTATATACGTTTATTTTTTATATAATAATTTATTTAACATATAATTAATTAATAATCACAAATATATTTATTAATAATAATATGATTTGAAATAAGTATATTGTCTTATCTAAGTTATTTTTTAAATTATATATAATTTTATCAAAAACAAAATTAAAATAAATTAATAAAAATCGTTAATTAAGTTTTATTTCGGATGAATTAAAAGAAATAATTGAAATTCTTTTACAAATAACACAATCCAATCCACTTTAATGTAATAATTTTGAAACTTCCAACCTTCTTCTTAAAAATAATAATTTCTCAAACATCAAAATATGATATAAAATATAAAAATATTTTGTATGTGAAAAAGAATCATATTTTAATATTCTTATGAAATATGCTAAATATCCTTAAAGTGATGTGGAATCATACAATATCGCATTGCTGCTAAGGATAATCCTTTCTAACTTTTCTTAATTTAGGGATTTCTTAATTGTATTTCTAATTTCTTAATTGTGCTAGGATTTAATTAGGATTGATTTAGATAAATTATATTATCTTTAATTTAAGGTTAAATTATAGCGTGATTAAGGTTAAATTTAAGTTTGATTAATTAAATTAAAAATTATATAATTTTAGTTAAGATGAAATAAAAAGCATTTTAATTTATTTTTCTAAATAAATTTAACTTAATTGGTTGTAGGATTTAATTAGGATGATTTAGAGAAATTTATATTATTTTAATTAAGGTTAAATTATAGCGTGATTAAGGTTAAATTAGGTTTGATGTAATTTAAATTAAAAATTATATTAATTTTTAGTTTAAGATAATAAAATGTTTTATTTTCTTTTTTCTAAATAACTTTAAAATATATTTGATTATTATTATTTTAAAAACTAAAACAAATAATATTTTTCTATTTCTTTGATCTTTATTTTATTGGTACCATTTTCATCATTTGTTTTTTAATATAAAATTTTAGAAGGATATAAAAAATTTAATATATTTTTTTAAATTTAAGTTTTTTTAATATTTTTATTATTAATTTAATTTAAATAGTTTGATTTTAGATATCGATAATGGAGTAGAGTAGAGTAGTCGGAAAGCCCACTACTATAACGATTCCATGTGGTAGTTGATTCGAGTTAAACCAATCGTTTGGTTCTTTCCCTGGTTGATGAAACGGGATTCAAAATCCATTGATAGAGTATCTAAACATGTGATTAAAATGTTGTAAAAGTTGTAAACAAATAAAAAGGAATACAACTTCAACCTATTTTTTAGATAATAATTAAGCTCTAATTAAGACCCAACCACCTATAACTAGCTGCTTATAACCTCGATTTCTAACTTCTTCTAAGTAGGTACTAGCCACTAGTTTCACTTCTTATGTGGAAATGGGTTTTAAATAGATGTTACTTTGTTTTAGGCTTGTTTTTTTTGTAGTATGGTATAGTACCCCAAAAAGAATGAGAATTTAAGCCATTGTTTTGTTATCCATTTAGAATTTAAGCCATTGTTTTGTTATCCATTTAGGTGGTTAGTGTTCCAAGTTCTAGCCACACCAAATAATTTTTTATTTCTTTTCGCTCTTACTTACAATAGGTCGAACTTTCTATATCATTTTGGG
>APFE030396018.1:9491-22874 GCA_000404065.3 Pinus taeda | reverse complement strand
ACCATCTTGAATACCTCATCCTTGTGATTTGTGGGCATACAATAGTCCAGGTACCTATCCAAAAATGTTTGTTTCATATCATTCCAAGTATTAATGGATTGAGTGAGTAATCCCATGAACCATTTCAAGGTTGCCCCTTTCAATGTTGAAGGGAACAGTTTGAGTTTTTGAGCGTCTTCCAGATAATCATAAGTTCGACACACGACCTAAAGCTCAAATAGAAATGTTTCAGGGTCCTCATTTCTTAATCCATGGAAGTTTGGGAGGACAGATGGCGAGATGTTTTTCATTGTGGCTCGGGAGTCATCATCGACTATCAGGAAAATTTCCCAAATGAGTTGTCTCCATCCCTATTTCCTCCAACTGTTATCTTCTACCTCCGCTCCATTATTCCCTCCTCCACCTCTACCTCTACCTCTACCAAGTCCAGTTGCTCCTTCTTCTGCCATGGTAGTTTCTTCAGAGACTTCAGAGTTCTATGGTTCCTCTACCAAGGGTGAATGAGGAGGAATTTCTCCCTCTTCCTCAGGTGATTCTACTACTTCAATTACAATCTGTCTCCCTGTAGAAGGAAGGAAAGGATCTCTTTCTAATTCGGATTCAATAGATGGTGTGGGAGAGTCAACAACTGCCTCTTGAATTCCAGGAATCCTAGAACTAGGAGTGTGAGTTGGAGATGATGGAGGTGTCTCTTGCCTATTCCTTGAAGTAGATGGATTTGTAAAAATCAAACTCTTGGCTCTAGCTAAAAAACCTTCCCCTAGAATCTCTTGCTCTATGCGTGTCATTTTTTTTATATTTTTCTTCAAGTCAGGTTAATAATTCTCTTTCTAATCTTCCAGATCACTCTAGGTGCAAGAAGAGAGCATACTCAAGAAACTATTAAACCAATAACTTTCTCTTTTCTGATCCTCCAGATCACACTAGGCGCAAGAGGAGAGCATACTTTGAGAGGTTTTCAATTTTCCTTGAAATTTTCTTGTTTTTATATTTTAATTTTTTTAGAAATTGGCTACCTAATTTCACTTCCCCGGCAACGGCGCCAAAATTTTTGGTCAATTTAGTGTGATCTAAATTGCTATTTATATTGTCAACCCGGGGTTCATAAACTGACGAAGTGAGGTGTACTATATGTACTTAGATAACCATTTTCTGAGGTTTTTGTCGTTTTAAGCCTTTTAGTTTGTTTTTGGATTTTATTATTTTCTTAATGTCTGGTGATGAAAGTGAAGTGTGAAGTGTGTGGAGTGTAAATGGTTATGATTTCTATGCTTAAAAAATGCTCAAAAGAAAGCTTTACAATAACTGAAATGAAACCAATCCTTAGGAGAAAACAAAATGCATCAAAAGGCGAACTAATGGCAATGGCCCAGTTTCCTTGCTGCTGAAAATGAAAAGAAAGCAAAAAGTTGAAAAACAACTCAAACTTAAAGTAAAGCAGCTAATTCACACTACTTGACCTTTTTAGATCCTTTGCTCCTTGGCTCAATCTACCTTGGCGAAGTAATCATGAGCATAACAAGCAATATGATATTTAACTCTTCAAGAAAATAAATTGCATAAGGAAACTAATCACACTACTTGAATTATTCAAATCCTTTACCCCTCAACTCAATCTACCTTAGGGAAGTAATCATGAACATAACAAGCAATATGAGAACTAAATGTAAAAAGAAATTAATCACACTACTTAGACTCCTTTAGTTCTTTACCATTCAGCTCGATCTAGTTTATGGAAAACAACTATGAGTAGGTAATATGACACTTAAATCACACCACAGTTAGTGATCTTCTGATCTCCTGCTGATATAGTCATTTGACCACAGAAAGAAATCAGAAAATTATTAAGTAGTATGACATCTAATTTAGCAGAAAAAGAAATAAACAAATAACAATTTGAAAAGGACAATGCTGAATGTAAATTGCAGAAAATAAAGGTTAGCAGGAAGGACAAGATGATCACATATGCCAAAATTTATTAAAGAAAATAAAAGATTGCTCGTGCTGCCTAAAAGAACCTGCAAAAAGCACTGATCAGTTTATAAAGACAAAGATATAAACAACAGAAACATAAAGCAAAACATATTATGTACAAACTAATGACAAAAGAAAAGTATAATGAAACTAAACAAATACTTTACAGGGCTTCAGTATGCAAGGGCCCTCTGCCACTTCAGCCAATCAAATGATCACAAGACTATCTTCAGAAAGTTATACTCATGTATTCAAATCAACAACATATAAAACAGTGGGGTGATATAACCAGCAGCGTGCGGAAATTACAAAGCAGTTCAGAAATTCTATGCATCCCAAAAGTCTGTTTACATCGTTTGAAAATGCGTTATTTATAATGTAAAAGTCCTACAGTTAACTAATCAACTACTTAGGCTATTAACTGCGTGCCATAGACACGTAGATCTCATGAGTCGAGATCTAGTGTAACTGTCGTTATGCTTCTTAAATCCTGGAGTGGTTAGCTGTTAGATTCATTGTTCAAGAATGATCCTCAGGTATGTTGGAGCCTCCGTGAGCTAGGAACTAGGCTACGTATCATTCACGTGCCTTTAACAGCAACGTGCCACCGCTGGACTCTTTGGTTGGCCACGTCTTTGACTTCGTTGACCGCAGCTTCAAAATGATGATTTGGCCGGTTCGAAGGGACACGATCCATGCACATGCCATCTGGAGCTTGCCCATATATCTCGTTCCTTTAGAAGACACATGGAGCACAACCTTTAACGAAATGGCTGCGGAATCCTATGCGGGTTGTGGAAACCTATGCTGGCTAAGGAAATTGATAAGTTTTCGCAGCTGCATGAACAAAAGACTAAACCAAACAACAGACATCAGTATAGTTATAAAACCATATAAATAGTCCTTTTTAAACTATAATGCAATGATTCAACCACTGGATGAGTGAAGTGAGTGGAGTATGAGGGTTAAGAGGGTGCATAGGAAGGTGCAAGGTTCAGGCTCAACAGTCATTCTGACGAGGATTTGAAAACGATTGGGTTCTGTCCCGGCATATTGTGGACTGGTGATTTGGGGCCAAGATTCAGTCTCGAGGACTTCCTTCCCTGATAAAGTAGCCTCCCGATCTATCAGCACCCTGGCTGTCTTCTCCGGTTCTGCATTCTTGTTTCCTTCGATTCTGGAGATTTCCTTCTCCAGGAGGTCTGTGTCTTTTCCATCTGGGTTTTTTACAAATAATTGGAAATGGTGATCTCTTACCAGGGTTCCAGATCTTAGTTTTGGCAGATTTATCCCTCTGACTCTGCTTTGCACCTTATACTCACTTCGAAACAACCTGTTCAGTGAGCGAGCTCCCAGATCTGATCATAAATAGGGTTGTTCTTCCATTAGAAGATCTGGATCTATGAGCCCAAGACTCGATCTATGCTCATTGCCACAGATCTGTGGATAGGTTGCCCGATCGGGGCTCAATGGTGGATGTTTGAATTGGTGGATTTCAATAACGGCAACATAATAATACAGATCAGCATTTTGATATGCAAAAAGCTGGATTATTTCTTTATACCTTTGGTAGGGTTGGCGATTTCTCGTCCTGAGAGCATGCCCAATTCGTAAGCATTTCTTAAGCATATCCATCTCATTTATGTCGATCAAGGGTTTACCAGCTGCCTTCTTCGCTTGAGGAAGCACCGTATTCAACAGATATGGCCAATAGTGCAGCTCTGTTCTTCTTGTAAACCCTGACTTCTGCATATAACATAAAAGCCTTGCTCTTAGCGCACCGAGGATAACCAATGTAGGTTGTGCGTGTTCTGACTTCTCGCTTGTGGAGTCTCTGGTGGTTTGGCCGACGCAGGTCAGACTAAGAGCCATTGCTGCCACAGAGCTCAGTCCAAAACCCTAATAATATTATTAAAACTACTAAAGGGAAATTACATTGATATCCCGAGGATAAACCTAGAAGATATGCTCAATCCCTAAATTCTTTGGCTCCTACAACTTGGCCCATCTAGAAGTTGGAAACTTAGTATCACAGATTGGTCAATTCATCCTTCTCTTGAGACTGGAAATTCAACCTCCTTGAATAATCCATTTAGTCCCCTATGTAACAAAAATTATCTGCTAGGGTGGCTTCACAACCATTAAAACCAACCTTCACTACCTATGATGTATGTCTCAGAACCAAAACTGGGAAATATCGAGGGTTTCTCCCTCATGCCATAAACTATTTGAGCTCTTGAAACAATGGTCAAAATATCAATGATCAATCATTGCATATCCTGCTACTATGATTGTTCTCTACCAAATCGTACAAAAAGAATGGGACTCTGCCTAAGCTTAACACACACCATGCACATCGATGTTGATTAAGTTTCCATAAATACTAACATAGTTGAAATCAATGCCGACATACTAGATGCCATGAGCTATCCAAACAATTCTAGCTATGCAAAAATATCCCCCTTTGGCATTGATGGAAACACCTAATAATTTATCCTCATTGATGGCCAATCCTCATGATACCTCCAAAATTCTCCTTGTATGAGCCACTAATGGATTTCTCTCCCGTGTGTGGGCCATCAACAACTTACTCTCCCCCTTTAGCATTAATGGAAATGGGCTACAAGAAACTTCTTCTCTCCCTTGCCATTAATGACTGAGGGTTTGACTCCTAATGTGCATTTTCCTTTGCATACTTCTCTTCTAAAGAAATAATATCCTTAATGAGGCACTTGAAGTGTACTAATCAAACTCAGCTACAACATCATGGGCAAAGGCACATGAAAAATAATAAATTACCAAAACATTTCCTTACATATTTTTATAGCTACTAATGCTTTAGGAATTGGACATTCTATATGATCCCCCTTAACTCAACCTACAATGTTTAATATTCAATGAACCTCAAGACACACAAACACCTCTAAATCATTGTGCATAAAACTATCAGGGGCCAATCCTTAGTTTCCACTCATCATGTCGAAACTAATACAAACCCTTCGATATTGTCAAATTAACACGACACTACAACTGAGGATCATATATGTGGTTGACATGTGTGCCAGACTAGAACAATCACTAGTGCCTAACATAAGTAATTTGTATGAGTTCTAACCAAGCACTATAAGGATTTCTACTATCCACGTTACTGAACAAGATTTAATCAACCAACATATAGGATTTAAACAAACTGTGTTAGTACCCATCAGAAACCATTAATCTACCATCATGTCTAAAAAATAAAATATTTGTCAAATTCCAATCTTGACTAGACTTACCACAATAATGAGACTAGCTCTTATAATAAAGTTTTCTTTATATATAGCAAGATAGATATCATGAGCCTAACTTCTACTAGACAAACATTGTTATAGCCTCCATTTAAATAACAATGGTTTTCCTTGGACATAATGAACAAATTTACATGATATACATCTGAGTCGGACATTGTTGAACCTTAGTCAATAATATATTCTCCACTTATATATTTTGACCTTTGCTAGACTTGAAATCAATATTGTCATGTTTTAAGGAAACTAGAACAATAAATTTGGTTTAAACCACTCATCCAGAACTTAAAATTCTAAGCACAGCCCAGCATTACTAGAACTAGTACTCTCTAATGGTTTTGAACTTTTCCTCCATTAGGATTCTAGAATTTTATTTGTATCAAACCAATCTAATTGAATATGAACCAAAACTACTACAAAGTTGCTTGGCACAAGATATGAAAACATATCATTACATTTTCAAGTATATCTTCATGTGTGGAGGCCTCGTGAAAGATCCAACTGTTATATCACTTCATAAAGAGTTTTGCTTCTTCTTTGATCATCAAACATGGTACTACTACCGCTGTCGCATACACCCCTTTTATGACAACACTCAGTGAAACAACTATGATCCCAATAATGATTGCTTTCTTTGTTCCTTAGAATTTGTGCTTCAACTGGTAGTGGAAATGGTAGGGAAAAAATAAATTATTTTGAGTAAGTAAAAAGAAAATATGTACATATATCAGTGGGTAAAGTAGCAATAAATGAATCATTTTACATATCAACACCTTGACCTTCAACTTGAAGAGATTGGAGAACTCTTATAGAATGTTGTTTTGCCCAAAATTTTGCTTGTATGTCTAGATGAAGAGCCTCCAAAAATTTGGGATCAATTCCTATGTAAGAGGTCCATAATTTGCATATAGAATATATTAAGCATCTTGAGAAGCAAAAATGTCATCCCTAAGATCCTTTGGAAATTCCTATATAAATGTATTATCAATAACGTTAACATCTAAATCACCATTAGAAATATTATATTATTTCAATCAACCATTCTCTTTCGTGGATAAACAAGGGAAACAGATGCAGGTGTAGGGAATGTAAATAAATACACATGAGAGTAGTGGAGCTCCAAGAAGCAAACACTCTAAAGCATCCCTACCCAACCGAGATAGAGGTTAATGGGGGATGTGGGCCTACTTCATCGAGGTTAATCTATTTTTTATCTTGGGAAGTTTATAGTACTAAACATGTAACAATATTTGGGTGAGTTGAGTCCCATAGAGTTGAAGGCCATCTCGAGGGTGGATTTCTATTGAGAGCGTAAAAATCCTAGTGAAAATTTCATCTAAAAAATATATAACCCCATGGTCGATGGGACACGTATTCCAAGATCAATGGTGGGAGAAACATCCTAGTAGGTGTTGATTCGATTTATTATGGCTAAGGGAATTGGAAAACGAAATGGATAAGGTTTTGGAAAGGCATGAGACATTAATTGTCATTTATTTATGAAAATAATGGAAATTAGGAAAAAAGGAGGTGAAAGGTCACAAGTTTCATGTGCAGAGTAAATTCAAATAATATAATGGAAAATGAAGAAAATATAGGCTCATCCATAAAAAGGCTTATGAGGACTAGTTGGTAAGCTCTTGACAATATTTGGTGGACCTCTCTTCTATTCTCTCTCTCTCATACTCTTGGATACATAGATCTTTCATGGAGCACTCTTGGAGGGTGTGGCATACTTGGAGTTTTGGAGCAAAAAAGTAAAGGAGGAGCAAGAAGCATAAGAGGGCATCAAGATCAGCAACTACAACAATTTTGCTTATAGGTACTGAGTTGCATGTATATTTTACTCACTATTTTTGGCATGCATTGCACATGCATGTGATTCTTGGTATGATCTATCATTGGCATGTATGATTTCCTAGATTGACAGTGGATTCTCCTAGCCTTTCCATTTCTTGGATAACCATGGTGATTGTGGGTTTATTTCCTTCTTTTGTTTTGGTTGGTTCTCATGTTTCCTTAGCTTGGATTGAGTTATTAGTTCCTGGAAGCCTTGGTTGGAAAAACACTCTAGAATCCCTGTAATGGCTTGGGTTGAGTTACTAGTCCCATAGCCTTGGTTTGACAAATTCTCTGGAAGCCTTGTGAAACCTTGGGTTGGGTTATTAGTCATAGAAGCCTAGCTTGGAAAAATGCTCCAGAAGCCCTTGGTGGGTGGAGTTACTAGTCTTGGAAGCCTTGGTTGGAAAAACACTATAGAAGCCCAAAAATAGTTGTGGGTTAAGTTACTAGTCCTCAACCGTTGATTAGACAAATGCTTCGAACCCCAAAAGCAACCATGGGATGAGTTACTAGTCCTGGGAGTCAAGTTGGACCAAACACTCTATAGACTTGGAAGGATAGGATGGAGACTAATGGGATGATGGTTTTGGTGATGTCCGACTATGAGGTGGAATCCCTATTTGATGGATCAATGTGGATGGCCTCTGGAAGCTATTATAGCTCCAAATCTCTCTCTTGAGGTTTGTGATGCTACAATCATGGCCTAGGGCAACCCATCCTTGCAGACTTGGTCCCAAATTTAAAAAAACAGTGTTTTTTCCCTATACGTGACATTGCTCTGAGCTAAACGTGTGTATGCGCGAGTCTGTGTATACCCAACCCACGTATATGTATAAAAACACTTAAAAAAATATGACTACCTGTTGATTACCTGTTAGTACCCGTGGCCCAACTGTTCCCAACAAATTCCTAACTAAAAAACTACTTTGGGAGAAGTATAAAAAGGCTTCTATGGGAAGGCAAAAGGGGCGAGAGAAGAGAGAGAAAGATTGCTATGCTGAGATTTCCCTGACCAGGTTTGAAGATCCTTGTGCCTCTTGCACTTCCCCCATCCTAGAGGAAACTCTTGTTTCCTTGTGTGTGTTGATGATTTCATACTACTTGAGACACCATGGAGTATGTCATGGAAGGAGTTTGTTAAAGGCTTGAGACTGGACGAATCCGGTAGACGGTTCCGCTTGGAGCTTGCGAAAGGACGACTCAGGTGAAATTATTCCTTTTCTATACTTTCTTTGTCTATAATAAAAGAAACATATGTCTTTGTTCCTGATATAGATCTTCTTCATGTTATGATATTCATATTATGATTCATATGTGAACGGTTGTTTAATTGCATAACTAACTACCTTTCCTTATAATATGAAGATGGTTTCTTTATGATGCTTAGTCCATATACTGTTGTACTTTCTTGAATTATTTGTTTTGCAGGTCAAAGGAGCAGAGGAACTCCAAGAAGGGTGTGGACCCTGGAAGGCTCTTCTCGAACGTAGGACGTCAGGTATGCTACCTATCGTAGAGTTTGCTTATCGTACCATTATGATTGCATGGAATGTGTTTTTCTTTTCATAGATAACCTTTAATCTGCTAGGGTATTCACCCAAGACCCTAGGGGAGTTTCTCCCACAACAGAATTGGCGACTCCACTAGGGACAACACTCTTGTTGTTCCTAGTTTGGTTGTATTCAAGCCAATCAGGGCTCAGCTGTCTGTTTATCTTCTGTTACTATGTAGTCAGTGCCTGAATTGTGAGCTTTGATCAGTTTTTTCCAGACTTCTTTTTGTTTTTCTTGGAAGTTTTTTTATACGCTAGTTTCTCTGTTTACAGAGGCATATATATGCAACTTTCCTTAAGTGAACTTGTGTATACACAAGTTCCCTTAAACCTTATTGTGTATACACGCATCTGTGTGCAAACACAGTCGCTTATATCTCTAATTTTCAAGATTTATTTATTTATTTATTTTTATTTTTATTTTTTTCCTAGAAGATAGTATGCTAGTCTGATTCAGTTTGGAACAATCACTGTTCTATCACAGTCTTTAGTTTTACAGCAAGTGTCTTGTTTCAAATTCTCTCTGATTGTGAAAAGGCTGGTCTTGTTGGCTTTCTTGCAAACGTCATTTATTTTTGCTTAAGCACACAAGGTTTCTTGCAAGGAATATTGGCTACTCTGTGTATTCAAGGCAGAAAAATTGATTTCAATCTTTGTGTTGAGTTTTGTTTTAATGACTTTTTGGTTTGCATGTTTCAACTATTTTTATCACCATCTGCTTTTCTTACTTTCTGAAAATCATTGTTCACGCTTTCTTGAAAGTTGTCTTTTCAATCTTTTGGTTTCCATTGCCAAGCTCATCTCGCTGCTTGTTGATTGTTAAAAGCATTTCAAAGCACTATTTTTGTTTAGTTCCCACTTGTTTTGTGTTGTAAGCTCGCAAAGTGCTTCATTGCCTATTTTTTTCGGTCATCAAGTTTCAGTCTTGTTAGAGCATTTTTGAAAAGTCATTTTTGAGTTTCTTTCGAAGGAAACTTCTTGAAACTTTGTTTTGCTTTCTTGAACTTTTTTTTGATTGAGTTTTCCTTTTTGTTGAGTGAAAGTGCCTATTTGTTTGTCTTTGTCTTGCTTCTAGTGCTTAGAGGAAATAAGTAACAAAACTTATAGTCCATCTAAACATTTAAGTGGCAAATATAAAATCGATAAACAAGCAACTTTCATCTTTTGATTTAAGAGTAGTTTTTGAAACTTGCATCGGCATATACTTGTTGCATTAGGATTAGTTTGTGCATCTTTCTAGGCATTTATAGTTTTGCTAGATTTTGTAAGTGTGAAGTTTGAAAAGAAAGGAAAAAGTTGTACTTTTATTTGAAGTTCCTCTGAACCCTATAGAAATTGCTTTTCATCGAAAAACGAAAAACAAGTGCATTTGAATGTAGTTTGGTTTTATTAATTTTTTTCGCGTCAAAACACGACCAGTTTCACTTCCATTATCCCTTGACTTAAATAACAGCCCATAAAAATCAAGCACTAATTTAAAATATACTAGAACTTTATATTTGTCAAGTCAGATACATCAACAAGTTTTAGGATATTTTAGGGCCTTGGATTAGGTGTGTGGAGAGTTAACTCTCCAATGCCATTTTAAACTATAAAACATAGGAGTCTGAATAGTGAGTGAAAATCCAATAGCATTAGGGAGACCAGTAAAGCTCCGGATCTGGGAGTTAAGCACAAGGGTCTATTAAGACAAGGAAGAGAGATACCCCCTCTCCTACTTTTCTGAACTTACCTCACGACTGTTCTGCCAGGCTTCTGATATAAGTTGGTAACCTTAGTTGCTACTGCTAGGGATCTCCATAGGTGGTTGTGGAGGGGAATCTCGTGGCACCTGAGGTCGACATTGTATCGCTCTCAATGGTACTACTGGAGGGCGACCTTGCGAAGCTTGGGGGCTTGCACCGGCGAAAGCTGTTGTTAGGAGGTTAGCGTAACTTCCTCTGTTACCTTCGCTGATAGGACTAGGCTGTCATTATCCCAGACTATCTTTGGAAGGCCCCTTACTTCACTTTCTCGTATTTTTGTGTCCGGTCCTAATCACTCGGAGCATAAATACTTGGAAGTTGTTTGACTCGCTGATATCTTTAGGGACTTTATAGTGTGTGCTCTGTGCTCCTAGTTGGCCTAGCTTTCAATTTTTTGAGTCTTTAGTTAGATATTAACAAAAAATTCAAAGTGGGTGACCGATCACCTAGACGGTCTCGAAGACTTCATGGTCTTTCACCACCAAGTTTAGAGCCTTCACCTAGAAGGCACAAAGGTAATACTGCCGGTGGGTTTTGTCCCATGGCAGCTGATGCATAGGGGATTGATCCTCCCCTCGGGGGCATTAGCGCTTAAGATAGACCTGGTACTTCCACAGGACAAGAGAGAAGTACTCCTGGACTTTCCTGAGTTCTCTTTCGAACACAAGATAACGTAGAGGTAGAAGAACCCTCAGAGTTGTTAGCGGCTCTAAATTCTCCTCTACCTTCTAGTCATCTGGAAGTATTACAATACATTGGGTCTCCAATGCATCGACCGTCAAGTCCAATTCACATAACACACTTACCATCGATGACCACTACTGGAAGCATGGCTTCTATTACAAGTGCTATGACTGTGCAGACTCCAATATCTATACAAGGGGGAGGAACTATTTCCATCCCCTCCACTTCTTTATTCAGATCTTTTGCTAGCACATCTTTAGTTGGGACTACCTCCATTCCTTCTACGAGTGGAAACTCCCAAACCAATGCTTTTAGTTCTGGATTTTTCCCATTTGGCACCCACTCACAGGGTATTCCGTTAGTTCCGTATAGTGCCACCACATCCATGACGGGTGGATCGGCTTCATTCAAGGGTTTTCCTTTTGAAAGTGGTCAAATACCACATTCCAACCCAATAATTGGATCTATGCCTTTCTCTTCTTCAAAACAAGGTAGCAATCCTTTTCAAGGTTGGACTAACCCTGCGGTTAGTAGTATGGGAACTGGGAATTCGTTTCTCAGCGAGTAAGGGAATAGGTCGTACTCCACGGTTAGTTCATTCGGAAGTATTCCTCCCCTAGCCTCTGCTTGGGATCCTTATCAGGGGTTGTCTACTCCTTATAATCCTTTAGGAGGAAGCTTCACCGGTTATGGAGGTTTTGCGGTTGGAGTTGGTCAAACTCCGAGTTATGCTGGATCACAAGGCATACCTTTTGGTTCAGCTGGTTCTATAGGTTACTTCGGGTAGCATGGTACCTTCCAAAATTGATCCAGGTGGATGTTGGTGGCCACCCACCTATCCCATTTGGACCCCCGCAACTGTCTCTTTCAATTTTTCAATTTCCGTAATTGAAGCACAATTTACTATTTTTAGCAGTTTTTCGGGTCCTGAACTTCCGGAGCCGTTTTGAGGCCCTAAACGACGTTTTTTAGGAAATTTGGGGAAAAATGGGTCCCTAGATCGATGTTTCCCTTCCCAAAGTGGTAGTTCTTGGATAGATCTTTCTAACGAGCTATCATAGGCATCAAACGGAGATCGTATGCCAAAGTTACGACCCCAGGAAATTGATGTACCAATTTACCCAAAATGGGGTCCACAATTTGGTGTTTCATCTTCTAGGGTTAGGTTTTGGAATGTGAAGGGTTTTCCATTGTTTCTCAACAATAAATAGGCCTTCGAGCCTCATTGTAATGCAGTTCGGAACAGTTCAGAGGCATGTAGCCGCACATCTCTTTTCAGAGATAAGCTACCATCACCCTATCTAGGTTATTTCCAATTCTGTTTGTAAGCATATTTCCGAATATTCCATTAATGAAATGAAGTAGTATTTCTGCTGCATCTTTGTGTATATGGCTATCTCTATATTTTGTTGCGTTCCTGTTTAAATCTGGATCAGTGGTATCAGAGCGGTCTGCTTTTTCTTTGTTTTTCTTTGCATGTCCCCAACAAGGTCGGGATATAAGGAGTTAGGGTTTGAATTGGTCGAACCTTTGCAAGACTAGCCTCAAAAATCCTGACGGCCTCCCATGGCAGATGAGAAGAAAGATGAAGGAGAAGGAGATCCTATCAAAATCTTGCTCAAAGAAGCCATCGAGCGGCAAAGGAACGCGATGATGGATAGCTTTGTGCAGATCCTTCAGCGGCTATCCAGAGGTGACACATCGGCTTCCAGCAGCTACTCTGGAAATGCCACGCCCTTTAAGGTACAAGTTAATTTTTAAATCCCCATCTTCGAGGGTAAAACAGACGCAAATGTCGTAGATAAATGGTTAAATCTGCTAAAGGGTTATTTTTCTGTTCATGAATTTTCAAGTCGGGAAAAGATCATTTTCGCTCTTCTCAAAGCAGCCCCCCACGTCAAGGACTGGTGGGAAACCTACTACGAGCAGAAGGATGAAACTACAGGCTCGCTATTTTTAGCCGCACCCACTTGGAATTCATTCCGAGATGCCATCAAGGAGCAGTACTACCCTGTCAAAGGCTATGAGGACAAATACATCAAATGGACCACACTGCGGCAAGGACGAAACCAAGATGTGCCGGAGTTCACAAAAATTTTTGATACCCTTCGCACAGTTGGGTATCAAAGATTCTGAGCTGCATCTAGTACTCAAATACCGCAGCTGCCTACACAGATACATCTAGGAAGAGATAGAGTTCTTGAACATCTCCTCACTCGGCACAGCATACCGATACGCTGTCAAAATCGAGCAAAAGTTCAAACAGAAGAAGCGAGACTTTGGATCTGCAAATCCG
>APFE030396017.1:0-21596 GCA_000404065.3 Pinus taeda | reverse complement strand
GGATACCTATAGTGACTCATGTGTTGGTAGGTTGATCAGTTCGTCATAACCATTGCTTAATAGGGGTCACCTTGATGTTAAAAGAGGACATGAGGAAACTCCATGTAAGCAATTAATAAAAGGGTCCAAGTCATTTTTATCACCCCTGCAGTAAAGAAAAAAAATTATGTTAGAAGGTTCATGACATCAGATAAAAACTTACAACCTTGAATAGATTGAAGGTAAGGGGGAAATTACAAAGAGCTCAAAGCAAGTACTTGCATTATAATGGTCGCATGGTTGGGTGCACAACTGAGTTACTAACCCTGACTATCTATGCAGAGGCATACAAGTACACTTGAGATAGAAGATTATGGAGATATCGAAGACACGGAGACATTATTGCATAGTTGTACGTTGAATGAATCCCACCTGCCCTACGCTAAAATAAGGTTATTTGTTGGATGGCTATATAGTTATCATATGGTATGTATTACTACTTCTTAGTTTGTTACATATAAATAAGGTTTTTTTGTGTTGGCGTTAAGCAATCAAAGACTCTACATCGTATCGGAAGTTATTTATTGTGCGTTGGTGGCAGAAACATTCACATATATTCTGTAATGGCTATATTAATACATGGCAACGTTATCAAGTGTGAGAAGGTTCTATTCATTCACTGGCATGAAATTACTATTATTTCAGTATTTGGAATAACGTATGGCACAACTGTTGGCACAGTGTCATTATGGTCTCAGTATTTGGTACAGTATCTAGCAACATTATTTTATAAACAATGCTCTTATCTCACGGTATCATGCAACATTCATTAGTACATTAGAGAGGATTAAAAAAGGAGAGATCATTGTCAAGCTTTGGAGAGCGTTAAAATAATTCTCATTTGGACCAGGATTATTCTCATGCACCTTTGGAACAACATTATCATTTTCAGCAACATTTTTAGAGAAACGATCATTTTTTAAGCAGGCCAACATTAATGCTTTCAGTGTTATAGTATTAATTCCTTAAGTTTAAATTGTTCATTTATATTGTGTTGCCAAATAGGAGGGGTGTTAATATGAGAACAACATTGATTACAGTCATATTGTTATCGAAATCACCAGGCTATCTTCAATTCAATTACTGTGAAATACCATCACCAATGCAAAACATTAGCAACATTAATTCGTTTATACATTGATTTATGGAGAGAATGGAAAAGATATATTTCAACATTATATAGTAGTGTGTCTACTGGGAGAAAAATAATATAGTGTGATAATACAATAGTATTGAAGCATGTTAATGTGTTGAAGGATGATTCCATGGACAATTGATCCATGATGGTCATGACCTTGATGAGCTTGGTGATGGTGGATGTGAATAAAGTCATAATTGGGGACCAGTCAGATGCCATATGGGTAGTAATTAAGCCTTTTGCAGAATGAGATTTGAAATATGCCATGGTAGCTGTAGTGCTTTTGTTCGTTGGGGGCTTTGATTAATAGCGCAAGAGTCCTTGATGATACCTTTAAGAGGCTCCTTGGTGTGCTCAACATGTTGGACGTTGTAGTAGAAGTTAGAATGACTATATATATCATGGGAACCCTTCCCTCTCCTCCACATATTCATGTTCATTGTTCTCTTGAACAAAAAAAAAAAATGGAAGCTTTCATAATGTGATTGGTTTAACATATGTTACTGTTGTGGCCTACTTCCAAATTCTCACTTGTTCGGAAGTAGAGTACTCTAGCAGGCGAACGAAATATTCTTGTCTTGTATAGCTTGTTAGTGCCTTTTTCCAAAGGCTAATGTCAAGGACTGGAATGCATTGATGGATCATGATCATTGAAAAAAGTATGGAAAATTCCACCTTGGATGTTTCTTCTCATCAAGTGAGAACTGGATTTAAACACACACGTTTCCAGGGATGTTGGATTCCTTGTTAGATGAAAATAAGAATGAAAGTGTGGAGGAAATATTCAATGATTTTTATGGGTATTGTGTTGTTTTACATTGCACTACTAATGATACCAGTTGAGATACACTATCATAAGAAGGTTACAAGTAGAGGAAGGAGTCTTCATTGAAACAACGTAGAGCTACTCAATTGGGTTTTATGGAAGGATGGAAATAATACATGGAGAGGGAATGACACACAGAGCGGACTCACAATGCATACTTTAAAGGGAATAAACCATGGGGTAGAGGTAGCATATATTAAAAATTGGAGAAACATTTATATACTGCATGATTAGAGTAACGTCTAATTGGAGTGGCGTTGGAATATATTTGGAGCAGTGTTTGATTGGAGAAGCATTTAATAATACACCTTGATATTATATGAAGCGGTATTATATTGACATTGGTTGAATTGGTATTATATTTCCATATGTATTAATGGTTCTCCTTAACAAATGTAAATAGCATTTTAAGCTGCAATATTTATATATTGTACGTGAGATCACTTCCAGCGTGGCACACGAGTGTTTAACAAAAAATAAATAAATAATATATCTCTTGAAAAAAAAATTGCTGCATCGAAAGGGTCTCCAATAAAAATACAATCTATGAACCATGATGTTTTTATTGTGTTTTCTCAACAAATCAAAAACATAATTCCATCCTCCTCTTACCTCAAGATCTAAGGTTGTCTTAGAAGTATCACATGCTCTATTGATGATAGAACAGGATCCTCATGAGATACATGCAAGCAATATATTTTTAATAAAGTTTCTGGTTGTTTTTAATACAACCAGGCTTCTCATCATTGCATCGGATAACCAGACACTCATTTCCACATTCGATTTTAGCAAACAAACAGTTTTTGCACAACGCGCTTGTTAGTGCAATGTGGAGAGTAGCATATGTAGTGTGATGGAGTGTAATATCCTCATATGGAAATGTTTTACAATATATGGTAGAATGTTGCAAATAAATTTCCCAACATTAACTATTTCATTTTGATAATCCATTACATTCATCGTGGTCGAACTTCCAAGCATATGGTAAACGCAACATATGGATAAACACAACATATGGTAGATGCAGCATATGGATAAATGCAACCTATCGTAAATGCAAGATTACCTCTTTAAAAATGTTCAAAGGCATTAGTTGCTACATGCAGCATATGGATAAATGCAACCTATCGTAAATGCAACATTACCTCTTTAAAAATGTTCAAAGGCATTAGTTGCTTCTGGAGTCCAAGAGAATGTATATTCCTTCAGTAATGTTTTTATAGGCGTTGTTATTCTCTCATAATTCTTAACAAACTTGTGATATCCTGTCAAACCGAGAAATCCTCAAATATGTTTATGGTTGTGTGTGTTTTCCATTCTTTAATGGCTTAAATTTTGTTAGGGTCTACCTTAACACCCTCATGAGATACAATATGACCCAAATATTCAACCTCTTGTACTCCAAAGAAACATTTGAGGGTTTTTGCATATAATTGTTTCTCCTCCAATAGTTCCAATAGTTTGAGCACTATGTCAACATGTTGAACATGATCCTTCCAACACTTGTTTTATATTAATATATCATCAAAAAAGACTAACACAATTTTCTAAGGACGGGTTTGAAATTGAAATTCATCAAACCTTGAAATTTGGAAGGTTCATTAATAAGGCCAAAAGGCATGACCAAAAATTCATAATGACCATCATGAGCTTTTAATGTTGTTTTTGGAATGTCTTTAGTCTTCATTCTAATTTAATGATATCCTGAATGATCCAGACTGGTGAAATAAATTTCTCCATGTAATTCATCCAGCAATTCATCAATGGTAGGAATGGGAAATTTACCTTTAATAACAGCTACTTTTCATACGCCCACTTTAATTACAAAAATTCCCAGTCCCAATAGACCACATTGACATTCTATATCACATCATGATGCCACCTTTCCTCTTGTGAATTTACCAGTGAGCTTGTTGAGCTCTCCATAATCTAGACACATATTCCATGATCCATCCTTCTTGTTCACCAATATTGTTGGAGCAGAGAAAGAACTTTGCCTAGGGTGAATTATACCATCCTCTAGTATTGTTGCAACCATATGTTCAATTTCACTCTTTTGGGAATAAGGATATCTATAAGATGGAACACTTCCTGGAACCAAATTAATAATATGATCATGATCACAAATAGTTGGGGGGGCTTTGGGAATCTCAAATACCTTGGAATGATTGTCAAAGACATTTTTGGAGATATGGAGAAATATATGATTTTGATGTTTGAACCTCTAGTGAGCATAACTGTGCAATTATGCTTCATTGTCCTTTCTTTAAAAGCTTGTTCATTACATTAGACTTGATTATATTTCCTAGTTTCCCTGTGATACCCCTTAATTGAACTTCCTTTCCTTCCCAAAAAACTTCAAGAAAATTTCTTGAAAATTAAAAGCTATTGTCCCCAAAGATCGTAACCTTTGGACTTCTAGTACAACATCAACACCACCCATTGGAATAGGAAGAATTGGACTATTCAATACATATCCACCCATGGTTTTATTGATATTATGGAACTTTCCATAACAATTTATAGTTCATTTGCAACCATAATTGGACACTCTTGTGCTGGATATAGGAAGAAATTCAATTCATTGACTATCTTACAATGAATAAAACTATAGATACTACCCATCAATCGGCATTATTAACTTCTTCTTCTTGATATATCCTTCTATATTGAAATTTTGAGGAGTGGTAATTCTTGCCCAATGCATTATGAGATATGGTCGAATTCATTTCTTCTTTCTCTGGGGTTAGTTCTTGGTGTATATCGTCCTCTTTTGATGTTTCTTGTTCCTTTTCTTTTTCTTCTTCACAATCTATGTAGAATAATTTATTCTCAGCACACTTATGACCTTTAGTGTATTTTCTATCACAACTATAAAAAAAAACATGTTTGCTCCTTTTTCCTCCAATTGTTGTGGTTTCAACCTTGTAGGTTGTGAAAGTCTAGGAGCAACAACACTTCCATCTTTATAGTTGTGAGTGGTAGCCCTTGTTGCCATAATTTTGCTTTTAAATTTTCTTACCATCCTAAATGCATTCTCTAATGAATCAGGTTCCCAAAGGTGAACATCATGTTGGATGTTATCTTTTAAGTTCCCTATGAAAACATAAATATTATGCTCCTCTAGAATATCAGTTACCTGATATTCAATTTTTGGAAGTCTTCATTGTGCTCTCCAATTGAACCCTTTTTCTTGAGATCTATCAATTGGCTAAAGAAGGCATCGCTCTTTGTATCCTCATAATGTACTACCATTTCCTTATTAAAAATTGACCAAGTGACAAGTCGTTTACAATAACAAAGCCATCGATACCATACAAACTGATTGGTTTATAAATATAAATATGCAATGCATACCTTTTGTGTGTGTTGCACATCATGGAGATCAAAATATTGTTCCATCAGTAGTATCCATGTTACAATATCCTTGCCATCAAACTTCTCCATATCGGTCTTTGGAATGTGGTGGTTCTTAAACGCAACATTGGAGTCTCTAAAATCATAATTCATATTCCTTTTTTCATCATTATGATTCTCATGCATTACCTTGCCACCACTGTGAAGTCTTTCTTCTAGCAACTTTGCCAAACATTCCTTCAACCCTTCTCTCTTCACATTCATCATTTCTACCATGTGTGATTTTAAAACATCATTCAAAACTCTCATGTACCTTTTTTACCATCTACCTTAACATTCATCATGGCTTGCAATTCTCTTTTGTTACTTTTTGCGAGAGTGAAATTTGTTGCACTTAGTCTCGTAATTTTGATATATCATGTTGCATTTATTCCTCTTCTTCATGCATCATAGAAGATATTTATGGTTTCTTACTAGGTGTGTCCATTTTTTGTTTCGAGGAATTTTCTAATAAAATAATGATATATATGCTCCATTATATCCTTTGAATCACTTCAAACTCATTTTTCAAATAAATGTTATGCAAAATTTAAAAAAATACACACATTTTTCTGCTTTCTAGGATCTTGATATTGAAATTGTTGTATCTCTATAATTTTGAATCATCAAGGTCTAAAATTTTGTCCTATGGTAGCACTCTGAGTCTTCTTTTCAACCCCACAAGTGAGACTGGGATTGGATTCATAAAGAAATGGTTATGCCCAATCTCCCATGATTGTTTAATTACAGATTTATTTAGTGGAGTGAACTTGTATGGAATTCCATGTGTCACTATTTCGACCTTCGTCCCTGAAAATGATACACAAAAATCTAAAGTTTGTGCAGTTTTGGTCACTATTTATGAAATTCAAATATCATGCTCAGAGAGAAAGTTATGTTGATTTTCCATATTTCACTTGTTTTAGATTGAATTTTGAAGGATGTAAAAACCCTAATTTCTTCAGACCATATCTCAGAAAATATACCGAACCAAGTTTGACATTTTTACATGAAGTTCACTAAGATTTCTACTCCATGTGCTAAATATTTCATCTTTTGAGGCCTCATAGAAAAAGCGTTATAGAAAAAAAAAATCCAATATGACCTATTTGAAGCAATGAAACCCTAGAATCCAAATCTTTGATCCCAAATGTTATGCAACTAGCTCACAAAAAAGAAGAAAAGATAGATCAACGACTTAGAAATTTCCCTGTTTGAGGGGGAACCAGCTTTACAGTACATAGACGAACAATTATTCGATGATACAAAATATATAACCTCTTTGGTATATATAGGAGTCTAAGGTGTCACAATATAATCAGTTCATATATAAAGATAATAATGTAAGGGC
Organism: Pinus taeda; assembly: GCA_000404065.3. NCBI lineage: Eukaryota > Viridiplantae > Streptophyta > Pinopsida > Pinales > Pinaceae > Pinus > Pinus taeda. The sequence continues at coordinate 14,846 of APFE030396017.1, read as the reverse complement.
ACAACAATACAAATAGTGGGCTTTTATGGGGCACAATAATAATAATATAGGGCTACAATAACACTAACAATAACGGGGATACACTAGTATTATAGGGACCTAACAAAATAATAAATTAATATTTATATTAAAAAATTACAAAATAGTATTAACAAAAAATTTCTTTCAATGTCAGCAAAAAGATAAAGTTGTAGCCTAACTTACAGACGAAATGACCTTTTTCACAACATTTTTTCTAGATACTTTTAATCAAAATTCGACGTATATTTTTTAAAACTTGAGTTTAAATTATTTAATATGCACAATTCGAGTGCTCCATGGTTTTTTAGGGTGTTGAATCCCATTATGTATTCAAAAATGTATTTTAAATAACAACAAAAAATCTTGAAATTATATTGTCAAAGTTTGGTGAATTCAAATGAAATGGGTTATTTTGTCTATAAGTTAGACTATGCCAAAGATAAATATTTCAATTTTCACATTAATTTTTCATAAAATTTATATAGAGATAAAGTAATTGAAAGTATAACGATATATATATATACACACTTGCTTTCTACTTTTTAGTGTGAAGGAGATGTTCTACTCTTTAGTGTGAAGGAGATGTGTAATTCTTTCAATACACAATATATATGTGGCATTTATGTTTAACACACACACACTCCATAGTGAAAAATATAAGTAACAAAAGAAACTTTATTTTCTTTCTTACATTGTGAGACATTGTTTGTTGTTCGTTATGTGTTGCATTGTTATGATTATTTCTGGTTCATCACATTATCATTATCATTGATAATTCTCGTTCATAAATGTTATTTCTAGTCAGTCATATTAAGATTATCATTGTTATTTCTTGTTCATAACATGCTACAACCGTTAACTTTTCTGTTTTATTTTCATAGGGTTCTTTTTTAGTGTGATGTCATCATTGGTTGGAAGTCACATTATCATCATCATAATTTAGTTGTTCAGTCATCATCACTGGCATCATTATTATTTAAAGAAACTCACACCACCTAGAATAACAGATAATCAAATATGTTGATGGTCCATAAAAAATAAGATTTAATTATTTCAAAATACCTTTAAAAATTAAATTTATAATATATTAATATTAAATATAAATATTAAATAATAAATACTATATTTGCTATATAAAGTTATTTAAGTAAGGTTGTGTATTAATATTTATGTCTTGACATAATTGTTGTGGTGTGATTGAATATTGGCATACTAAATATTAATGTTTATGATTGATTATGATTCACGATACTAAATATAAGTCTTATAGGTTGATATATACATTAATGTGTTAATATATAAATTATAATATTATTTATTATAAAAGTTTAAATAATATTATTAAAATGAATAAAATTAAAATTTTATGGTAAATTAAAGTAATTTTTAAAGTTTTAATATCATATTAAAATTATAATTTATTTATTTTTGCTGGTGGAAGCGACGATCCTTCTATGGCATTAATTCAAAACTGACTTACATATATTACACACACCCACGAACGGAGTGGGCACCAAACCATGGTGATGCCAACCAATGATGCAAAAAAAAAAATCCAAGACCAAAGGACTACAGTCTCGGAAAAAGAGCAACCCAAGATATGCAATTAAAAGCTAACCAAACAATTGTTCATAACAGAACTCGATAAAACTAAACTATATTTTAAACCAACCTAAACACCCTGGCCCCACAAACAAGCGTGTTAAATACCAATCGTAGATCTCATTCAACAGATCCAACGGCGAAAAAGAATATCGCAGAACCCTACATGCCACCATTTAACATGCGATCATGGCGGTTTTTCAAACGGTACCTCTGCCACATGTTAATCGTTGAAAGTGATCACTATGAAAAAATTGAAACTGCTTCCCACTCACGGGGCTTGCGAAAACAAATCATGAAACTAAAAACCCTGTCATAGGTGAAAGAAAATGTAAGTCGGGGGCACCAAGAGCATCTTGCTTCTGTCCCCACAACAAAACAGATTACGAGAGATATTGTGAGAAGAGGCCTTGACTGGCCCGTCTAAAACCCTTGGAGGAAAGCTACCTGCTTTGCATCCTCAGAGGCTCCGAATGAGCTTGCTTCTCCAACCAATACACGACTAAAGCTCTCTGTACACTGTAAAACTAAAAGAGTACACTCCACTGCTCATGTCGCTTCTGGGTTATCAGTGTTAGCTTCCCTAGTTCTGCTTTTGAACATCAACCAATCTTCTTCGGCTTGATCATGGCATTTCACCTTAAGACTCAGTTGAGTTAGCTCTTGCCATTTTGTTGCAAACTTTTCCTCTGCGCAATTCACTCCTTGATTGGCCAGGAGATCCACCAGCTTGTTGGTCGTCCTTCGAACATGATTGAAAGTTATGCTACGAAGGCCTAGAAGGTGGTTTTGGATCCTTTGAAAGATCTGATTGAGCCTCCAATTCTTTGAGACCTTTTCCAGAGCAGTACCCCAGCTGATCTTCTTGACTGAGTTAATGATTCACTCAAAATCCGCTTCAACAATCACATTGTGTCGATTATCTAGAAGCAAAAATTCTAAACAATGTTCCATAGCCAAAATTTATGCCATATTGTTGGTGGCCTTTCCAAGATGACCATGGAAAATAAACAAGATATTCCCTTTTTCATCCCTTAAAACTCTACCATGACCCACTGTACCTGGGTTGCCCTTTGAGGCTCCATCAATGTTGAACTTCAAAAATCCCTTGGGGGGAGGTTGCCAAAAATCAAGCTCAGAGTCTTTAAAGAGATGCTTCCCTCCCAGGCTTTGAGGAGTCAAACTTTGTAATCTAAGCTGGCATACAATTCTCCACTCAAAAGCTGAGGGAGGATTCACAGGAAGATTTCAGACAATGGATCTCACAATCTCTTGTAGTTGTTTTAGGATCTGATCATGAAGAAACAGGGACGGTTTTTTTTCCTTGAATATCTTGTTATTCCTTTCTTTCCATGTGTTCCAGATGATGAAGCCTGGTGTTAGAGCCCAAGTAATGCTAAGAACCTCGTTATTCGTGAAATTGCTTCTCCATTTTCTTAGGGTGTTGATGATGCTTCCAAGGTCTCTGTCCGATTGCTGGAATATGGAGGCAAAAGAATCCCATAGCTTGGAGGAAAAGGAGAAGTTGTTGAGAAGATGTTCCATTGTTTCCTCTTGCATTTCACTAAGTTGGCACCTGGAGGACCCGAGAACACCTCTTTTCCTAATATTGTCCCAAGTCAAAATCTTCCTGTGTTGCACCAGCCATGTGAAGAGTTTAATTTTCATCCAACCTTGTTGTCTCCAAAGTCTTTGCCATGCTTTATCCGGACCCTGGGAAGCCAAACCAAGGAGAATTTTTTTTCATCCTTAAGATTAAAGGTGCCTTCATTGTTGTTGCCCCATCTTAGCTAGTCATTCCCTTGTGAAACAAGAATTTTCCTTCAATCTAACTCTTGCATTATTACTTCAGCCTTTTCCTTTAAAGAGTTTTCATTTCTAAGATCAAGTTTCCTCCATTTTCTCCACTTACCTACATTATTGGTCTGATCCCAGAGATCCTTAGCTTTGATTAATCCTTTAGCATCTGTCTCTGCCTTTAGTTCCTTTAATTCTTCTTTCAAAAGAATGGGTTCCTGTTGCCATTTGTCCTCCCAAAACAGAGCTAAGTTTCCCTCTCTAATTTCCCAGAATCCATTCTCTTGAACTAGACCTCTATTGTCCCACGCCTTGTTCCATATGTGTGAACCCTTGATATTACCACCCATTCTTATATGATCCTCACTATGCCATGAACTGGCATATTTTTCTTTCCAAATTGTAGCCCACTGAGTCTTTGGTTCTTTTGACCAACGCCACCATAATTTGGCTCCTAAAGCTTTGCTTAAAATTTCAGGATCATCCAATCCTAGTCCTCCATAATTTCTGGGTTTGCATATTTTTTCCGAGGCTACCAATGCCCATTTTTTCTTAATTTCCCCCTTTCCCAAAAGAAAGTTTCTTTGTATGTTTCTGATAAGCTGCAAAACTCCTTTAGGAGCTGGGAGAACAGAAAGCATAAAAACTGGGATTGATTGTAGAACAGCCTTTGTGAGCACTAGTTTGCCAGCTAGGTTTAAGGATCTAACCATCCATTTTCTGCTTTTGTCTTGCAGTTTGTTGATAATCGGCTCCCATATGCTTTTGTGTAGTGGCTTAGGAGTTAGAGGTATCCCCAAATATTTTGAGGGAAGAGAATCTCTTTGAAAGCCCAGAATTTTAGCAATGTTCTTTTGAATGGCAATATTAGTATTGAAGAAAACGATCATGGATTTGGTGAGATTAACTTCATACCTAAAGGCTTGGAAAATTCATTAAGAATCTGTTTGAATGCATGAGCTTCTTTGACTATAGGGATTCCTTGTGGCATGGTGTCATCCACAAACTGTTGATGCGTCCAAGCCTAACCCCATGGAAAATTTTAGGGGCTAATGTTCGCCCAGTGGGCTAATTTCCATGATTTTTCCACAAAAAGATTCGCTAATTTCCAATTTTTATAAAAGGTGATTCGCCCAAATTTTATAATATAAAATTATTTTACCTTTAAAATCGCCAACATTATATAGAGACTATATATAAAATCATTATAAATTGAATAATTTTACAAATATATCAATAAACATTTTATAGTTTGCATATTAGGGATTAATGAGATTCGCCAATGTTTCTAAACTTCAAGAAAAATTTCCATCCTTAAAATTTTCCTTGCCTAACCCCTATCAAAGAGTTGGAGACCTTTGATCTTACCGACTTCTTTGGCATGATTGATAGATCGACCCAGTCCTTCCATCATAAGGATGAAGAGAAAGGGAGAGAGTGGATCCCCCTGTCTGAGGCCTCTAGAGGGCAGAAATATTTCAGAGGGAGAGCCATTGACCAAAATAGAGAAACTTGAGGAGGTAACCAGGGCGAAGATCCATCTTACCCAGTTGTGATCAAACCCAAAAGCAATAAGTATTTTCCTTATATAGTTCCAGCTTAGTTTATCATAGGCTTTAGCAATGTCCAATTGCATGATCATACCAGCCTTTCGGTTGATATTCAAAGAATGAACCACCTCGTGAGCTTGAATGATATTGTTGAGAATTTTCCTTCCTTCCACATAACCAGCTTGTTCCACAGAAACTAGGGATGGAAGGAGAGGTTTGAGTCTATTGGCCACCACTTTTGATATTATCTTGTAGACCACATTACATAAAGCTATTGGTCTAAACTTGTTCGGAGTCTGAGCAGCCTCCTGCTTGGGGATAAGAGCAATGAAAGAAGTGTTCAGAGCTTTCATAATAGTTTTATTCATCCTTGAATCTTCTACCACATTTAAAATATCATTTTTAACAATGCTTCAGCAGACTTTGAAGAAATCAAGATTGAATCTGTTTGGGCCCGGTGCTTTACCATTTTGCATTTCTTTGAGCACATAGCTTACTTCCTCCTTGGTTACTAGCTTGTTGAGGTTGAAATTTTCCTCACTAGACACCAGCTTAGGAATGCGTCTTGTGAAGTTTCTAATGGAATTCTCTCTGTTATAACAAGTTTCTTTAACAATGCCTTGAAAGTGTTTGACCAGATCTTTTTCTATTTTAGCATGAGAGTTGTGAAGAATGCCCTTCTTATCTTTGATCACTGAAATTATGTTCTGAACTTTGTTCGCCATTGTGGATCTATGGAAGAACCTAGTATTTCTTTCTCCCTCTTTGAGCCATTGAACCCTCGATTTTTGCCTCCAAAATATTTCCTCTTGTTTGCATAATTCCTCCCATTCTTGATGGTATTTGGTGACCTGATCATTCCTAGTTTCATCAAAGCCGTCTATGATAAGGGCTTGGTTGAGTTCCTGCATTTTTCCTTCTACTGTTTTTTTGGCTACAAAAATGTTGCCATGTTCATTCTTGTTCCATTCCTTGAGCTTAAGCTTAATGTGTTTTAGTACTTTTGGAAGAAGGAACATATTGGTGCCCTGAATATTCAAATCTTCTGCCCACCATTTCGCAATATTACTATTGAAATTTGGATGAGAAATCCAAATTTTTTCAAAGCGAAAAGGACTATTCCTTGGAGTACCAATACTCTACACCTCCAGATGAATCGGCCAGTGGTTAGATCCTCCAAAGGGTAGGATTATTGCTGAAATTTCCTTATTATTGAGCATAAGGTCCTCAGATATCATGAATCTATCCAATTTTGAAACCACCTGAGACTCTCCTCCTCTTTTATTGTTCCAAATAAAAATGCTATTACTAATTGTAATGTACACTAACTTCATAATGTTTGTAAAATACTGAAACTTTAGATAGTATTGACTTTGAATTCTAGTTCCACCTTTTTTCTCTGAAAGCGATTTAATCATGTTAAAATCCCCTCCCAGTATCCATGGAATCTTGCATGTCTGTCCCTTAGCTCTCCCAGAGAATCAAGAAATTTTAGTTTTCCTTCCAATCTTTAGGGTCCATATACTTGGTGATTAGGTAGGCTTCCTTATCTCCGATAGGCTGGATGACCATAGAAAGATAATCTGAAGATGCTTCAGCATCTAAAATTTCTATTTTCCTAGGATTCTAAAGGGTGAGTATACCTCCTGCTATATTCTCCGCTTTGACTTCCAGAAACTCATAACTAATGAGCCAGTTGCTGTGAATCTCTTTTAATATATTAAAATTATAATTTAAAATAATATTATTATTATATAATATAATACAACTTCGTAATAGTGAGGCAGATTTGTGAATTTCGATTTTAGAGTATTAGACTTATAAATGTTGAACTCTAGGTTTAATTCTGGGAGTTAGATGTACATTCAAATCAATTACATAGATTAGGAAGAAAATGAATGTACAATAATTTCATTAACAAACCCACCAATGCAGGGAATGAAGATATTTTTGTTGTTTGTACATTTTCTCTTAATACCCTATTGGGAATGAATTTCTTCTTGTGATTATCTTCTATTCCCCATCTCTTTCCCACATGTTTTATTTTTCCCTCATGAAATTTTACATCTCAATTTATACAATACTATAGAGGAACTACTCGATGAGCGACTCGATTTCCAATGAATAGAAGAATGTTAGGGAAAATCATACCTAGTCTCACCTAATCTCTTTGACTCTATATTATTTACATGTCATACGGAAAACAAACTTCATTTCTCTCCGACAAACCTTATTTTTCTAGAATGCATAATTATGAAAATTCTAATTTATTTTTCTACTTAATTATCCTAATTTTAATTAAGGGAATCAAAATTTTAATCCCCTTCTCTACTTAGTTATATTAATTTTAATGAAGTGAACTAACTCTTTTTGGTAATCTTAGGCCTAATCAACAAAACTGAATTGAGATAATGTGGTTTGCATCATCCAACTATGTTTAATTTCTAAGAAAAATATAAAAATTGAATATAATGTGGTAAGACAACTTAACAAAATTGACAACTTTAAACTTGTTAAGTGAATTCCAATAGTAATTAATAAGTTTGATATCATAATATGATATCATAGTGAAATGTTGCAATGAAAAATGAAAAAATATAAAACTATAATAAAATTATGACTACTCAATATATACAAAATACTAAAGTATAGATTTGATGTTAAAACCAAAGTTGAATAAATCAAGTGCTCTATCTCTCTCTCTCTCTCTCAATTATATATATATATATATATATTATATATATTATATATATATATATATATATATATAATCACTTTTCCAAACCTTGAAAAAGTAAAGTGACATACAAGATCTCAATCCATGTATTAGGGATGTCGAATAAACCCCAATGGTTAGAGTCTCCAAATTTGTCAAGATGCTTTTTCTCCCCACTAGTAAATATGTTGAGCATCATTACAAAACTTGGACAATCATGGGATACGATTAGATTCCTTAACTACAAGTACCCAAGGAAACACTAGAAGTCCATACCCTTCAAATTGCACTAGCTCAATCTAGTTATAACAATGATACCCATTCACTTCATTCCAATCTTTTGGACTACACATGTCCATAAAGTTTATAGAGAATACTAATTAGTATAACAGAAATAGGAAGAGATATATGATAGGTAATGCCTAGAATTTGTATAAAAAATTAATTTCAATGTTTAGGGGATGTTGTGCTAAAAAATACAAGTGATCTTTGGGATCAATGTTTTCAAATCATCCACAATATCAATGCCTTATTTCAAGACACCATTATATCCTTGTATGGTAAGAAAACCAAGATCTAGACACATCATAAAAATTCTACCAAACAACTTAAATTATATCCCCCAACTAAGCCGAGCATTGACCGAAAAATACCAATTTGGGAAAATGGTGAAAAAATGATAAAGAAGAGATTGTTTATCAAGTTCTCACATTAAACCAATATCTTTTCCTTAGGAAAAAAACCAAGGAAGAAAAAAATGGTGATTTTAGAGCCTCAACCACCACCCACATAACATATTTTCATTCAATAGAAACTATAATCTAAACATTGAAACTATTGAAATTTTCCCTAGAAAATTTCTAAACATTAATCTTTGGCTCTTTGAATCCCAAAAGGAATTATTAATTAAGGTCTTGCAACACCATAGCGATGCTTTTTCCAAGGAATACATTGATGTGATGGGGATCCATTTATATTTATGCATTCATAATATCTATATCAAGGAAGATTCTAGACCCATTTTCCAACACCAAATGCGAATGACCCCAACATTGAAAGAGATAGTTAAGGAAGAGTTGCAAAAATGTTGTCCATAAATTTTATTATCCTATTTCAGATACCCAATGGGTCCCCCCTTTTCTTTTTGTCCCCAAAATGAATGGTATATGGATCTTTTTTTTTGTTGACTAGAGAGGGTTAAACAAAGCCACCCATAGAAGCTACTTTATTTTTTCATTTATTGATTGCATATTGGACACATTACTAAGAAATAAGTATTTTTATTTCATGTATGGGTTTAGTGGTTATAACTAGATCCAAATTTCTTCGGATCACCAACTCAAGACTAAAATCACCTTTCCATGAGGAATACTTTCTTATTTTTTATTACCATTTAGGACTTGTAATGCACCAACTAACTTTTAGTGAGCAGTAATCAGTATGTATTTAGATTTAATTCATGACTATGTCAAGATATATGTAGATGATTTCTTAGTTTATGATGATACCTTTGAATTAGCATTGGCCAACTTAGGAAAGGTACTTAAAATATGAAAATAATCTAATGTGACCCTCAACAATGAAAAATGCATCATGCTCCTAACTGAAGGAAGGTTTTGTTTAGCATACCATATCTACTCTAAAGGTATTAAGGTGGATTTGAAAAAAAAACAACTTAATTTTTAATCTATCAACCCCAAGAACACCTTAGGAGGTATGTAGTCTATTGGACATGTTGGTTTCTACAAGCACTTTATTGAGAATTTTACCAAAATGATAATTCCTATGTTTTTATTTCTCACTAAAAATTTCAACATGATTTTGAATCCTTGATGAAAAGGTTGTTTGAGGAATCCATATTAAGAGGACCAAAATGGTCTCTACCATTTCATATAATTACATATGCCTCGAAAATCACAACTGGAACCATGCTTATGCAACAAGGACACTAGCCTTACACAACATATTTCATTGGTAAAATATTAGTCCCGCTAAATTGAATTATTAGTCATAGAAAAATAATTTATTGTTGTAATCCATGCCATAAATAGGTTTTCATACTATATAATTGGGTATCATATAATTTTAACGTAGATCAATTTGCCATAAAATATTTAATGAATAAATATGTTTCTAATGTTAGAGAGACTATATGCATATTATTGTTATAAGAGTTTGATGTCACCATCCTAGATAGATGCAAAAAGGATAAGGTCATAGTTGAATTCCTTTCCCAGATTATCATAGATGGAAATGAATCTCTAGTTGAGGATACCAAGGTTTGTTGATATTGCTAATTTTTTAGCTACGTGGAAGATATTACCACATATTTCACCTAAAGAGTGACAAAAAATCATCAAGAAAAATTGTTGATTTTCTCTTTTGTGGGATGTCTCTTCTATAGAGGGATAGTCCTTATCATTCATTATTGCATCTAAGGCGATGAAGTCTATGACACCTTAAATTATTATCATGCTAGACAATGCAACAAGAACTGTTCTAACAAGAGAACTAACCACAAGATATTCCATTCAGGGTACTATTTCTCCACCATCTTCTCCAATGCCAAAGAATATGTAAAATGATGTGACAAATTTCTGAGGATTCAATACCTAGTTTAGTTTGAGGAGATTCCCTTATATATATAGTTAGTGGTGGATCAATTCAAGAAATGGGCACTTTAATTTATAGGACCAATCAATACTCTATATCACCATAATTATTACATCCTTTTTTTCATAGATTATTTCGCCAAATGGATGGAAGTGAAGGTTTTTCTAATAACCATGGAAAAGGTCATGGTAAATTTCCTTTACAGGGATATTTTTATCAAATTTGGAATGCCCCGAGAGAATGATATAAATGTAGGGGATCATTTCACTTCACAACACATCAAAATCATCATGAAATTTTATCAAATCAAGCACAAGATAACCAAACCTTATGATCCATAAGACAATGGACAAGTAGAGGTACAAACAAAATCCTTGAGGATATTCTAACCAAGAATTTTCAACTTCACCTAAAGCATTAGGAAGATAAGCTTCAAGTAGCCTTATGGACCTATAAAACCATGTGTAGAAACACCATAAGGTGTACTCCTTATGATATTTTGTATGGAAAGGAGGTTATCTTATCCATAGAGATAGAGGTGAAAACATTGTTGATTACTCTTCAAATAGGCGTGGAGCTCCAAAGCACAACAAAAATGTCTCCCAAAACGTAAAAAATTGGATGAACTCCACCAACCATCCTTGCATCATACATATGTCATCTAACAACAAAGGGCTAAGAGGCATGACAAGTTTCATCAAGAAAAGAAAGGTCCATGTTGGAGATTGGGATTTTTTTGTTTGATTCAAAATTCAAATACTTGAAAGGAAATTTGATGCTCAGTGTCCAAGACCCTATGAATTGATACAATATATGATAATGTGTCCACAAAGTTTCATACAATCGTTGAGGCCAAGAATCCATTAATGGTTAATGAGTTGCAGTTTTTATTTTATAAGAAGCCATTATCCAAGGAAACCTTCATAAGAAATGTCAATAATTGATGATCCAACAATGATATGAATATTGTTCACAAAGAAGGATATCCACCAATTGGCATAGTAAAATTATCTTTATTTGTTTGATTTCTAACTAATAATAATAATAATAATATGTATATGTATATGTATATCTAGTTGTGAAAGCCCCTATGCATAAACAAAAAAAATTAGTAACAACATATTTAGAATCTAAGGGAATTAATCCTTCATAGTATATATTTCATTCTATTTTAATAGATCTATTGTGATGATATGTCCAATTGAATATCCATGGCAGTTTGTGACATGGATACAGAGTTGGAGGACTTGAGATTTCTCGTCTCGGATCCTAGGAACACAAGAGGGAGAATCACCAAGTTTAAACAGACCCTTTACTTGTATTGGCTTATGAAAAGCCTACTGGGAAAGGTGATGGAATAGATCTCGGTATGCAAAGAAGTCACGGTTGAGGGAATGCCAAAATACAAGCAGGAATTTCAGAATGTGCAGATTCAACTGCACAAACAGGGCATCCTCCTTGGTCAAATTGAGCAGCACCTACCATTCTTTCTGGTTCAAACAGAGCTACTCGAAATGAATGCCAAAGATCTAGCATCGATGGATAGCTGAACAGCATGATTAACATGCCTACTTTTTGATAACTTGTGTTTATATATGCAACTAGCTTTTAAATGGGTCTATGCTTTTACATGTGTATGTAAAACTCTAGAGTATGGAGGTGGGCAGGAAACTAAAACTTATATTGCTTGGATAGAGAGAATTAATATTTTTTTCTATTGGATGGCATATAATGTGGATAGGTGGCCAACAAACTTCATTTTCAACTAGGCAAGTTGAATCCACCTAGCCAGTTCCATATGGTGTTAATTTTATTTATATTAATGAAAAAGGAGGATCTACTGAGCCTAACAAGAAAAATATATCCATGGCAGTTTACAGATTGTATTTATATCATAGTAGGTTTCTTTGGGTGTTTGTGGGAACTTGAAGGGGATATAGGAAATGGTTTAAGAAAAAAATGATAAAACAATAGCGATGGTCGAAAAATCTATATATAATAACCCTCAAGATTCAACAGAGGAGAGATTGTTATGGTTGAAAGCATAAGTGGCAGATATTAGTCGTAACATTAACCTCCTTATGGCAGGTCAGAAAAAACAAGTTTGGAATTAGAAAAGATGGATGTTTTAACTCATAGGCCAAATCAAGGGGAAAATTGGGGCATTAGGAAGATATACAGAAGGAATCCAAGGAAGAACCTAAAAAAGAGCATTTGAGTTAAAATGTCAAGAACCATCCATATTCCATCTTCAATATGGAAGAAAAGGTGGACATCTAAGTCATATCAAGGTGACATCAACCCAAAGAACTTAAGTAAGGATAGGAAGGTAAAGAATCTTACCATTAAGATGATTTGATGGTCCCTACTACAAAAATAAAGTTAAGCTCTGAAAATCATTCATGCTAATAGTAAAAAAAAGGTCAAATTTGGTCATTGATTGTGATGGTTTTACGGTCCCTACTACAAAAATAAAGAGGAATGACAAGAATGCTGAAAAAATAAAGAGGACAAGATGCAAAAGCCATTCCTGCTAATCACCAAAAAATCAAATTCCAACCATTGATTGAAATGATTTGATGATCACTGCTACAAAAATTAAAAAATAAATATAACGAGGAGCAAGAAATCAAATTCTAGTCATGGCTCAAGATGATTTAACAGTCCCTAAGATCCAAAAACCATTTATTCTAATTGTCAAAGAAAAAAAATTGAACCATTGATGAGATGCTTTAACGACTCTTGTTGCAAAAATAAAGAGCAAGACATCGTAAAGTCATTCCAACAATCCCTATTGTGAAAATAAAGATGAATGACAAGAATGTTGCAAAAACAAAGAGGACAATATCCAAAAGTCATTCTTGCTACATCAAAAAATCAAATTCAAACCATTGATTGAAATGATTTGATGATCATTGTGACAAAAAATAAAAATAAAGAGCAAGAAATAAAATTCTAGCGATGATTTGAGATGATTGATGGTCCCTTAAATCCAAAAACCATTTATAATAATGGTCAAAAAAACCTCACATTTGAACCATTGATGAGATGCTTTGACCATTCTTACTGCGAAAATAAAGAGGATGAGATCGAAAAATCATTTCAACAACAAATATAACCAAACATTGATTGAAATTATTTGATGATCATTGCGACAAAAATTTAAAAATACAATTAAAGAGGAGCAATAAATCAAATTCTAGCCATGGCTTGAGATGATTTGACAGTCCCTAAGATCCAAAAACCATTTATACTAATGGTCAAAAAAAGAAAATATTCTAGCCATGGCTTGAGATAATTTGACGATCCCTGAAATCCAAAAACCATTTATACCAATGATCAAAAAAATCAAATTTGAACCATTAATGAGATGCTTTGATGGCTCTTAGTAAAATCCAAAAGCCATTTATGCTCATGATCAAAAAAATCAAATTTGAACCATTAAGGAGATGCTATGATGGTTCTTAGTAAAATCCAAAAACCATTTATACTAATGGTAAAAAAAAATCAAATCTGAACCATTAATGAGATGCTCATGGTTCTTAGTACAAAAATAAACCAGTTGAGATCAAAAAATCATTTCAGCAGTAACTAAAAGAAAAAACTACAACTTTCAATAAGAGTTAAACTCATGACCTCCTGCTTACAAAATGGGTTCTCTAACCACCTGAGCTATGACAGCAATGTTCATATCAATTAAAAACATAAGAATGTGAAAGGCCTACATAGAGAAAAATCATCAATCCTAAAAATAAACAATAGCTGATATATAAGGGTGAAAATTTTCATCAAATCGTAGGCGGCAGGAGTCAGGACACGAACATACGCGGGCACGATTTCAAATCCACCCGAAAACCATTCAAGAAAGTCAACCTTGCAAATTTATTGCACTCTCACTGTTTTCAACATAATTGGAACTTCTTGTTTAATTTAAGTGCCTAGATTGTTAAATGATTAAAAAGGATATGCATTTAAAAAAAAAAAATTGATACCTATGTATTTAATAAATCTAGGTTGAAGATAAAGATGAGTTAATTTAATACTTTTAAATATTATAGTTATTTATTTTTATTTGATTGGTTTAATTTTTTTTAATTTATGTTCAATATGTTTTAGAGTAGATTCCATAATTTTAATATGTTTTGGAACAGAGATCTTATAATTCTAATTTAATTATTAATAATTATTAGGTAGATGGGTTGGGATTTAATCTTCATAAAATATTTTAGGATATTTTTAGTAGTATACACAAATCAAATATTGAGATTTATCTCCATAAAATATTCTAGGATATTCTTAGTAATAGACACAAATCAAATATTGAGATTTATCTCCAAATCAGTGATGTCAATTTGGTCTTTTTAATTAAATTAATTAATTAAAAGAAACATATGAACAAGTGTCATATGAAATGACATGATTTTTTGGGCATGTGGTATTTATAAGCCACATGGTATTGTAACAAAGCCTATTTATAAATTAAGAATCTCTGTGATAAAATGGGGTGAATCTCCATAATTATGAATCTTGTTATATTTTTTAATGTA
>APFE030396016.1:0-19846 GCA_000404065.3 Pinus taeda | reverse complement strand
TTATATTGTGACTCCTTAGACTCCTATATACAGAAAGGAGGTTTTGTCATTTGAAACATCCAAGAATTGTTCATTTATGTAATGTAAAGGAGGTTCCCCCTCGAAGAGGCTGAATTCTAAGGCGTTGATCTATCTTTTCTATCTTTTCTTGAGCTGGTTTCATAATAGAATGTGCCCACGATATTTTCAAGAGATGTAATTGCAATGTTCAAAGAATTCATCCAAATTATTAGAATTTTATTTTGATGATTGGACTGTGTTTGGATTGGTAAAAATCCATGTTACAAGTCTGTGCCTCATGTTGGATACTTGTCGCAAATACCAAATTGCTTTCAATTTGAAGAAGTGTATATTTTTTGTGACTTATGGGAAACTATTAGGTCACATGGTCTACAAGTAGGGATTAATGGTGAATCCTACGAATATAATAGTGATTGTAATTTAGAAGCTCCGAAGAATGTAAAGCAGTTGCGCACAACGTTGGGGAACATAGGATACTATAGGAAATTTATCAAATATTATGCACAGATAACCACGCCGATGGAGAAATTATTGAAGAAGGAAGTGACCTTCTACTGGGACAAAGACTGTCAACACAGTTTGGATGTATTAAAGGAAAATATGGTGACTGTGCCTATTTTGGTGTTTCTCGATTGGAAGAAAGAATTTCGCGTGCATGTGGATGCCTCTTGTATTGCGTTGGGTGCAGTATTGACCCAACTAGGTGAAGATGAAATAGATCACTCTATAGCCTTCGTGAGTAGGAAATTTTCGAAGGCCAAGAATAAATATTTGACTACCGAGTGCGAAGGATTGGTGATGGTCTATGCGCTCAGAAGTTTCGACATTATTTGTTTGGCGCACATTTCTAAATGTATATAGATAACTCCGCTCTCAAATACCTGGTCAACAAGACTGTGTTGGGGGGGAAGATATACAAGTGGTTATTACTGTTTCAGGAGTATGACTTTGACGTGATTGTGAAGCTTGGGCGTTTGAATGCAGGACCAAATCATCTATCCAGAATTGAGATAGGAGAAGAACCAGCTAGTTTGGAAGAATGGTTACTGGATGTGCAACTATTTGCTTTATGGGTCATAGATGATCACTTTGTTGATATAATTTAGTTTCTAACTACTGGAACAACCACGTAAGGATATTCTACTCAGCAAAAGAAGGAATTGGTGGTCTGCATTTCCGACTTTTCTGTGATTGTGGGACACTTGTATAGGATGGGTACTGATGAAATACTGCACTGATACATTCCGGAATTTGAATGATCTAGTATCCTCACTGAAGAACATGGAGGAGTGGGGAGAGGACACTATGTAGGTAGAGCGACCACGTAGAAGATTATGCACGCATGATTATGGTGGACAATGGTACATAAGGATTATAAGGAATATTGCAAGGCATGTGATGCATTTCAGAGGACAGGAAAGCCATCACAAAGGGACAAATTTCCCTTGAATCCTCAAATTTAATTACAAGTGTTTGAAAAATGGGTTATTGACTTTGTGGGTCCGATACAACTACCAGGGAAAAATACTAGCACGTGGTACATTATTACTGTAATTGAATACTTGACGAGGTGGGCAGAAGCACAACTAGTGAAGGACTGCAACACCGCTACAGCCGAAAAGTTCCTATTTGAGTATGTTTTGACAAGGTTCGGGTGTCCTAAGATACTGATGAGTGACAGGGGTACACATTTTCTAAATGAAACTATTGCCGTGTGCTTGAAGAATTTTAGGTTTATCATCAAAAGCATATGCCCTATCATCCTTAGGAAAATGGTATAGTTGAAGCATTCAATAAAATCTTGTAGAATGCACTAACGAAGGTCTGCAACGCATAGAGAAATGATTGGGATGTGCACATACCAATGGTCCTATCGGCATATAGAAGGATGTGTAAAAAGTTGACTGGACAAACCCCATTCATATTGGTCTATGGGATAAAGGCTATGATGCCGATGGAATATATTGTGCCGAGCTTGCAAATTGCAGTATTAATTGATATGGTAGACTGTGAAATTGGAGGAACACCTCACGTAGTTGATGGAATTAGAAGAAGACCAATTTCTAGTAGGATTTCACCAGCAGGTGCAGAAGGAGCACGAGAATGCCAGGCATGATCAACATATTAAGTTGTGCACCTTCAAGGTGAATGATTTAGTACTACTATATGATAGCACGTTCATGAAGTTCCTAGGGAAGTTTCAAATGCACTAGTTGGGGCCCTGTGTAGTCAAGGAAATTACAAGTGGTGACACAGTTTAGGTCACAAAGCTGAATGGGGAAATATTTTCGGGAAGATTCAATGGGAGTCGACTAAAGTTATATCAAGGGGATCCTTTCCCTGTGCAATGACTACATGATAGCAGGACAATCTTAGTACTCCAAGTAGCTGCAAGGAAGTATGGGACTATAAACTACACTTCTCGAAGAATGGGAAAATGAAGTAAGGGGGCTACATGGGGGAAGCCATAAGTGTACCAGAAGGAATTGTGCGATGGAGGATGGTGCTGCGTGAATGAGTCTAAAAATAACTATTGGATGCACTATAGCTGGTTGGATGGTGAATATCCCATTAGGAGGAGAGGGTAGGCTGCATTTATCGCACAAATATCTGGCAATCTACCGCCAAAGATGCATTTATGAGCAGAAATTGGAGGGAACGGTTGGATTTGAATTCAAAATTACCTATAAATTTGGCATGTTGGCTTGCAGTAGAGCACTTTGCCTTTTGGAATTTATTTGTAAGATCTATTGTCTAAAACCTATGAACCAAGAATATTGGGAGGTAATTATGTCACAACCGGCGTTCACAATTTTCCTAAGTGGAATCATGAGCTCATATTCGAGAAAATGTCTACAACTAATCCCACAAATGCTGCTATCTCTGAAGCCGTTGCCTTTCATGCCACAACTGTTGGGCATGGAATCCCCCCACATCTAGTTTTGGGGCTCAAAGCCCAAGTTTTTGTCAAAGATGGTGTATAACTGCGTGAATTGTGGGCGCGGAGCGTGAAGTGTACAATTGAGTCATAGGGTTGTCCGTCCTAATCATTGTATTGTAAATTAGTGAAAAGTCAGCCTACCCATGGTCGGTGGACCATGGAATTGTATAAATAGAGCAAGGCTCTAAGTTGTAAAGGGAGTCGATGAATAGAAAGAATAACGAAGGAATGTTTCAAGCTTAGAGTAGAATTCTAAGTATCTTGGGTTGTAGTAGGAAGAGGCTCTGCAGCTAGGTGCGCAGAGGCCTGGTAGAGTTCGTAGCTGAGTGCGTGGACCCTTACAGCTGATGCACAGGGTGGAGTCGAGTTTGTAATCAGGATAGAAAGCTAATAAAGAGAAGTCGATTCCTGATTTTGTGTAATTGTTGTGCTTATCTTCTTTATGTTTATATTCATTTTTGTATCGTGCACACTGATATAAATGTTGAATATGTTGCAATAACCATAAATCTTACACACATAAGCTAAGTAATCGGTTAATAATTGAGGAACTTGGGTATTATATAGGTTGTGTCCCAAGCAGGGCTACACGGAAGCCAGGTCACGAAGAGATTGCAAGTGCACGTAGTGATAGGTCAGACTGCAGACCTCTAGAAGCCCATCAGACATCCCAAGGGTGGGAAAACCTGGTTCTAGCACCCTCCCATACTACTTTAGGTGAGACCTCAATCTGTACTTCGCGGACTGTTGCCGAAAGGGCAAGTTGTACCAGGATTTTCTTGGCTAAATCATCTTCGAACTTGGGTCAGGCCCCACGAAGCCAACAAATGGTTCCGTTGCCGGGACCAAGATTTGCATAAAGGATGTCTGATGTTGTGCCACTGGAACCCTACAAAGAAATAAATTGAAGAGTGGTTAGATAAGAAGATTCATGAGTTCACACCGCAGGAAAATAGAAATCCACGAGTATCTAAGGAGTAGTGGTTGGATTGCTACTTGTACACTGAAATCCACGAAATGTTTTGTGCATATTTTCCATATGAGCCGTATGAGTAGATTTCAAAGCTAGCAGACAGCGAGGGAAGGTGTAGGCTCAACAAACCAGTAGTGTGGACTCCAAAACTAGTGCGCAGACTAGAAGACTTGGAAGAGAAGATAGCATGAGCTATGGACTACTGGCTCAGCAGAATAATAGGAGGATTTATCACTGAGTTCATGGTAGACATGACTATTAGCTACAACGAGGCAGAGCGATGCTTTCTCAAGGGACCGCAAGGGAAGTATATTAAATCTTTGAATACTTGGATTAAGATGCTATTGTCTGAGAAGAGGGTTATGCGAATAAATTAATGTTTGGGACTATGTGGAGCAGAAAGATCTACAGGAGCAGAAGTAGTGAAGAGTTAGAAACTAGTCCTTTAATTTCATCATCGTGGGAGAGCGAGGACGAGCTCGTGAAGGTTTCTCCAAGAAGCGTGGTCAGTTTGATAAGGCAGCAAATTTTGCATTTACCACCTCCACCTACACTGCCACCCGCTTCACCCCCCTCACCTCCATCTCCCCCCACTCCACCTCCTCCACCTCCACAATTTAGTATGGAAAGCACGATCAAACTACCAATATTCAAAGGAGTAGGGAACGAAGATCCGGACCAATTCTGGTTCGTAGTAAGAGTAGTATGGGAAGCATAGGGTGTCGTGGATGATAATATCAAAAAGGCTATGCTGGTTAGCATAGGATTACGTATTAACATGGTATATCAGGCATTCTAATGACCACCCAAACGCAGGAATTACAGAGATCCAAAATGAGTTGAACAGGGAATTTAGCAGGCCAAATCAGAGACGCAGTCAATCATCGGGTTTAAAGAGATCGCGATGTACCTTGGCGAGACCCCTAGGATCTAGATCAAAGGCTGAAGAGTACGATCCACGAATCCAATATGACATTAATGGATGTGCAACATCACGCATGGTTTGTGGCCTTGCTTACTCCACACTTAAGGACGGTGCTGTCACAGAAAAACTTTCCACCTAGGCCAAAGCGTTGGAGATGGAAATGAGGTTGCGTGAGACCCCTATACAAGACCCTAGATTGGGAGTCCAAAAAACTCATGCGCAGCTATAGAATATATGTCTGTAAATGCAGAGTTTGAAACAGGATAGGGAACCTCGGCCAGAGATGCGCGAAGAAGTATGGTGCATAAAATGCAAAGGCTAGGGCAATGACAAAGATCACTGTTGAGTATTTGCAAACTGCTTGGCAAGAGGAGGGCCAATTCCATTAAGACCGGAGGCACAGGTGGGGCCGAGCCCGACGCCTGCATTATGGTGTGTGATCTACTAGATAGGAGGAAAACATACCATAGATAATTGCCATTTGTTGTAGAAGTATACGCATACGTCCTAGCAGTTGTTTTGTAATTTCTGCAGGTTGGTATGCCATGATGAATGCACCTGCTAAAGCTATGAACTAATGATGGACCGGACTCCTGCCTACAAGGTGCAGGGCAAAATGTGAGCCCTCGACCCAAATGCAGGGATGGTGCACAGTGCATTTCAGGGGCATGGTCGGGGTCGAGGTGGAATGGGACCAGGAAGGGGTCACGGTCAGATAATTTGCTACAATTGTGGAGGGTCAGGGCATTATGCCCACGATTGTACAAACCCGACAAGAATATCATGTTGGTACTGTAGTTAGTTTGATCATGAGCCAGAAGATTTCCCTTTGTTGATAGTAAAGATGTACGAAAATGGGGTACTCCAGCCCCCTCCGACCCAGAAGTTACAGATGATGAGGTCTGAACTGTGTGAAGAAGACCCAAATGTAAACATGATGCTCATGAGCGGTATGAAAATGGGAGATGATAAAGGGAAGCAGCTAGAAGAAATCACATGGGTTTGCAAGGCTCCTACAAAGGAACCCAAATTTTATTTAGAATGCGTGAAGGAGACATTCATGGAAGCTAAGAAGAGCTTCATGGAGGCCTCCACTTTAGGTAGCAAGGATCAAATAGAACTAGGGATGGATCCTTCCATGCTCACTACCTTTTTGGAGACATGCATGAAACTACTGCGTGACAGCAAGGTAGTCAAGGGGCTACAGGAGTTGATCACTAGGTGCACGGGGTCAGGAGAACTACGCGTGGTTCGAAAGCTGGGAAAGCATGCGTTGCACACAGGAAGGGAGATGAGGTTGATTGCGCAAATAGGTGAGTATGAAATGGATCAAGTAATTCTGGATCTAGGTTCATATGTGAATGTACTACCAAAGAAAACATGGGAACTCATGGGTAGACCCGCATTGCAATGGTTCCTATCCAGTTACGAATGGCGAACCAACATAATATTTTGCCCATGGGAAGATTGCAAGGAGTGACAGTCGATATTGCAGGTGTGAGTGTGCAGGTGGATTTTGAAGTGATAGAGATTTTTTATGACAGCAATCCCTATTCCATGCTACTCAGAATAGACTAGGCTATCGATATGAACGAAGCCAAAAATCTGAAGAAGCGCAAAATGAACTTTGAGAAAAAGTCACTACGTGTAGTAGTACCACTGGACCTAGATGAGGGAGCACAATACACTGAACCAGTGCACAAAGATGATAGTGATGATGATCTCGACTATGTCTATAATATAATTGCACAAGGAGAGGATTGGGTGAATCCGATTGCAGATGGAATAATTTCATGGGAGCGCGAATGCTCCTGTACTTCGGATTCAGACGAGGAGATAGAGCGACGGCAGAATCAGCTGCGCGAGGTAACAACACTGAACTGCCACATGATGATCAGGTCATTGCGTTGTGTAAAAATAGAAGCATGGGAGATGCCAACATATGATGGATTGTCAGCGGTGGATGAATGTTTGAGAAAATTTGAAAATGCAGTACCAGAGTAGTAGTGGTTCGATGCGCTGAAGTGGGCACTGCATGCAACACCAACATGATGGTGGGGTACACATCAAGGCACTTTTGAAGACTGGCGTAGATGCAGAAGGATGATGCACTTGCAATTTGGAAAACCCCAAGTACGACTAGTAGACAAATATGACAGACGAGATGATCCATGCACGCACCTTGCGAAATGGACCAAGGTTTACGGGGAAGAGCCACAGCCTGAATGGGTGCACCTATTCTACCACACCTTGGACGTCATACTGATGGATTGTTATAGGAGACAGAGCTCTGCCATGGTATGGGCGAATGAGATGTGTTGCGTGAGGGATTCTTGTTAACGTTCACATTTGAAGATTGTTGGTCAGATACTGTGGATGATGCACTACAAGCAGTGAAAGCCACTATCTTTAGAATACCACAGGAGCCAATGGAAGTATTTCAGCCAGAATGGGCGATGCAGTTAAGTAGCACACTGGAGTGTTATAACGTGAATGTTGAGGAAGTTGATAAGGACCCATGGAACATTAACATTTCAGAAACATGCTCTCATGAATTTTTCGGACCATCACTTAAATACCCCGACATCACTACACTGCTAAAGACGAAGCAGGTCAACATTAGAACGGAGGCAGAACCAAAATATGCAATGCTTGGGGACTATTGGGATGATGCCATGATCGATAAGGTCGCTGGAGTTACTCCGAGAATACCAATACTTGTTCCTGACCAGAATTACGGACTTAAAAGGGATTGTGGGCGATTTAGGGATGATGAGGATCACCCTGAAACTCAACATGAAGCCAGTTAAGCAGTGGCCTTACCGCTTGAATACAAAGTATAAAGAAAAGGTTTGTGATGAGTTAGGAAAAATGCTCACAGCCGGAATTATTGAACCAACGGAAGAATCTGACTGGGTGAGTCCTATGGTGGTACAGGAGAAAGAACAAAAGGGTGAAATAACAATATGCGTAGACCTTAGGAAGCTGAATGATGCTTGTGTACACGATCCATTCCCAACACCATTCACAGATGAAGTACTAGAGAATGTTGGCAGCTAGGAAGCATACTCATTCACAGATGGGTTCTTAGGGTACCATCAGATCAAGATCGCACCAGAAGATAGGAGCAAGACAACCTTCACAATAGAATGGGGATACTTTCAATACATCGTGATGCCATTTGGACTGAAGAATGCGCCAGCTATATTTTCGCGCATCATGGTAGCCATGTTCAAAGAATACGTTCAAAAGTTTTTGGAGGTCTATCTGGATGATTGGACTATTTTTTGATTAGTTAAGCACCATGTAGCAGGCTTACGTTTGATGCTGGATACTTGTCCCTGACACCAGATTGCGCTGAACCTAAATAAGTGCACATTCCTCATTCCCTTTGGAAACCTACTGGGACATGTGGCCTGCAAAAAAGGATTGGTGGTGGACCCTATGAATATTGCTGTTATCCTCAATTTGGAAGCACCGCAAAGTGTTAAACAACTACACACTACCTTGGGACACACTGGATACTATAGGAAGTTCATCAAAAGTTGTGCCCAAATAACCACGTCGATGGAAAAGCTATTGAAAAAAGATGTTACATATTGCTAGAATGATGATTGCATGAAGAGTTTGGATGTCCTAAAGGGGAAACTGGCCTCTGTGCCAATATTTGTCTTCTTGAAATGGGACATAGAATTTCATGTACATGTTGATGTGTCTTGTATTGCGTTGGGAGCCGCACTCACACAGGAGGGTGCAGAGGGTGTGGATCACCCGATCGCATTTGCGAGTCTAAGACTATCCAAAGTAGGAAAGGACTACTCTACCATCAAATGCAAGGGGTTGGCAATGGTGTATGTGCTCCAAAAATACCGACATTATTTACTTGGAGGACATTTCAAGATGTATACCGACCATTCTGCGTTAAAATACCTGGTCAAGAAGCCTGTGTTGGGGGGGCACATATGTAGATGGCTTTTACTGTTTCAAGAATATGATTTTAAGGTCATAGTCAAGCTGGGATGCTTAAACACAGGACTAGACCACTTGTCATGAATTGAGACGGGCGAGGAACCAACAAATTTGGAGGAAGGGCTACCTAATGCACAACTCTTTGCAGTGTGCATTGCGGATGGAAACTTAGAAGATATAATCAATTTTCTAATAATAGGAACTACGCTAAAGGAGTACTCAATCCAACAGAAGAAGGAATTGGTGGTGCACGTGGTGGACTTTTCTGTCATCGAGGGGCACCTCTACAAGATGGGAAACTATGAGATATTGTGAAGATACGTACTTGAATTTGAACGAGGTCAGATCCTCGTAGAAGCACATGGGGGTACTGCAGGAGGACACTATGCAGGACGCGTGACCACACAAAAGATTCTTTGTGTAGGGCTATGGTGGCCGATCCTGTACCAGGATTCAAAAGCACACTGTAAGGCCTGTGATAAATGTCAAAGGCTGGGGAAACCATCACGAAGGGGCGATATGCCACTAAATCCCCAAATGACACTGCAGCCATTTGAGAAGTGGGCAATCAACTTTGTGGTCCCAATCAAACCTCAGGGAAAGACGAGGGTGCGCTACATCATCATCACAATAGAGTACCTGATACGATGGGTTGAAGCACAACTGGTCAAGGACTGCACGACTGTTATGACTGCAAAGTTTTTGTTCGAAAATGTGTTGACACGATTTGGCTGTCCAAAAATCTTAATGAGAGATCACGAGACACATTTCTTGAATGAAACCATCAGTGTGCTCATAGAAGAGTTCTAGGTGTATCACTAGAAAAGTACACCGTACCACCCATAGGCCAATGGAATAGTAGAAGCATTCAATAAAATATTGGAGACTGCACTGACCAAAGTATGTAACGCGCAACGGGATGACTGGGACCTGTGCATACCCGCTGTGTTATGGGCGTGCAAGACAACATGCAAGAAATTTATGGGATAGACACCATTCTGGTTGGTCTATGTTACGGAAGCAGTCATGCCAATGGAATACATCATCCCTAGTCTACAAATAGAAGCACTCATAGGCATGACAAACCGCGAAGCTCTGGAAGAAAGGCTCACACAATTAGAAGAGCTCGAGGAAGAATGATTTCTGGCTGGATTTCACCAGTAGGTACAAAGGCAACGTGAAAAAGCCTGGCTCGACTGCCATATAAAGTTGCACACCTTCAAGGTAAATGACTTAGTACTACTGTATGATAACAAGTTTGAAAAATTTCTGAGAAAATTTAGAATGCACTGGTTGGGACCATATGTGGTAAAAGAGGTCATCGACGGAGGTGCGGTCCAATAAGTCAAACTCAATGGAGAACCTTTCCCAAGCAAGGTCAACGGTAGCCGCTTGAAACCCTACATAGGTAGGCCAACTCTCTGACTAATCGGCCAAAGCACAGTCTTCGTGGCCCGAGGAGTCAGACAAGGGCATGAGACTATAAACACAAGCAGTAGAAGCTAGTACCAAAGAAGAGACATGAGTCAGATGTGGATGATTCAGAAGCAGGAATGTAGAAGATCCAGTAGACTGCAAATCAGTGCACCGCGGACCTCAGGGAAGCAAAGGAATGGTTGGAAGGGCTCCATGCCAAGATCGTCGACCAGCAGAGTGACTCGAGATGAGTCACCATGATTATGTTGGGGGCCTGTTGGGCATGGAATCCCCCCACAACAGGTTTTGAGGCTCAAAGCCAAAGTTTTGGTCAAAGATGGTGTAGAACTGCATGAATTGTGGGTGCGGAGCACGAAGTGTACAATTGAATCATAGGGTTGTCCGCCCTAAGCATTGTATTGTAAATTAGTGAAAAGTTGGCCTACCCATGGTTCGTGGACCATGGAATTGTATAAATAGAGAAAGACTCTAAGTTGTAAAGGGAGTCGATGAATAGAAAGAATAACAAAGGAATGGTTCGAGCTTAGAGTAGAATTATAAGTTTCTTGGGTTGTAATAGTAGGAAGAGGCTCTGCAGCTGAGTGCGCAGAGGCCTGGTAGAGTCTGAAGCTAAGTGCGCAGACCCCTGCAGCTAAGTGTGCAGGGCAGAGTCGAGTCTGTAATCAGGACACAAATCTAATAAAGAGAAGTTGATTCCTAATTCTGTGTAATTGTTTTGCTTATCTTCTTTATGTTTATATTCATTTATGTATCACACGCACTGAATGAAATGTTGAATATGTTGTAATAACCATAAATCTTACACACATAAGCTAAGTAATCAGTTAATAAGTGAGGAACTTGGGTATTATACGGGTCACGCCTCGAGCAGGGCTATGAGGAAGTCGCACCACAGGTCACAAAGGGATCACAAGTGCACGCAATGATAGGTCAAACTGAGGACCTCTAGAAGCCCATCAGACATCCCAAGGGTGTGGAAACCTAGTTCTAGCACCATCCCATACTACTTCGGCTGAGACCTTAGTCCGCGCTCCACAGACTGTTGCCGAAAGGGCCAATAGTACTGGGATTTTCTTGGCTAAATCATCTCTGAACCTGGGTCGGGCCCCACTAAGCCAACAAAAACCCCAAAAATTGCATTGGCAATGGAAGCTACACCATTTTTGCCTACGATGACAATGTCGCCTAGGCCTAAACCTTCCGCTGTTAAGGAGAAACAAAAGAAACCATAGGTTGTGCCAGTGAGGAATTCATAAAGGAAGAACCCTACTAAGGTTCGACAGAAAGGGAAAATGGACAAGTTGAAACAGCCATATGAACCTTTGGATATTGACGTAGAGGAGCTTCGCGATAGGGTTTAAGAGTTGGACACTGAGGAGGGAGAGCCTATCACTAGGCTCCCAGACTATATCCCTCCACAAAAGGGAAAAGTGAAGGTACCCAAGGATCCCGATTCTGGAAAGTTTATGGTCTCCACACCGCTATTTCCAAAGAAAGATCCATTTGAAGGCATATAGTTATGGTGCATTCCCACCCTCAAAATGAAGGATTGGGATCTAGCCGATCATGAGAAATTTCCGCACTTGGTGACCAAAAAGTATTTGGCAAAGATATACTATGAGGAGACTAGAGTCACGTGACTGAAGACTATGAAGTGGGTTGCAGGGGTTGAAAATGTCGGGTTGTTGAATATGTTGTGGGTACCACACTTTAGCCAAACCACTATCAACACGGTGTGCATACGCCAATTGTTTACACTAGTGCATGATGGGAGTCTCTAGTTGGGAGAGCCCATCCCCATCACAGATATTTTGATCGACCATATCACAAAGTTTCCCTACCAAGGGGTGGATCCTACTAAGGATTTTTGAGGCAAGAGTCAAGAGAAACAAATCACAAACAAAATGAAGCATGATTATGGCTTAGTGAAGAAGTCGTCCGGATACTCTTTCTGTTCCATCACCAGATAGGGTGGTGCAATTTTTTGCCTAGATTTTGGCTTGTAAGATTATGAGAAAGTTCTACACGGATGAGGTGTCGGTTCCAGTGATTTTTTTGGCTGCACAATGCGTGAAGGGGGTGTAGTACAACTAGGCACAATATCTTTGTAAAGAGTTCTTGTCGAATTGTTGTGAAGAACATGATGATAGTAAGGAATTCCATTATGCTTGACTGCTATTGATTTCCCTAGTCAGGTGGAGGCTCCTAGAGGAAAACTAGTTCTGTCCATAAGATGATGATTTACTGGAGGCCACAAAGTTCACTTCATTATGGGCAATGAAGGACCCAGAGAGGGTCATAGAGACAAAAGTGTTCTGGGTGCTGGTCGATATGGACCTTCACACTGTGATCAACCAAAGGCCAAGGCTGTCACCAACATTGTTTGGGAAATTGGAGGCCTACACAAAGTTTAAAGTAGATTTTCACAATGTATCCGTCTGAAAGCATGGTACAAGTTTCCATACCTAGTCACGGGCAAACATGTATAGGAAGTCGTGGGAAAATGGCTAGCTGAGTGGAGGCAACCATCAAATCTCGGTGCAAGAACAAGCACAACTGGGGAAAGTTCCTCTGCGTAGGACACAACAATACAGAAGAAAAGGTTATTTTTGCAAGCTGCTGCTCAAGAGAAAGCAATGCAGAGAAAGAAAGAGGCTGAGCAGGCCACAACCCAAGAAAATGTAGTATAGGAAAAGAAGGAAGTTGCTGCTAAGACAACCGCTAAAAAGGAGTGCATTGTGAAGGAGGCCACATTACAAGGTGAGGAGTTTGCTTCTCTATATATTGCAGACAAGGAAGAAGGAGGCAGTGGTGAGGTGCAGAGAACTCCCTTTAAATTGCAGAAGAAAACCAAGGAGATGACTTCCAAGCCTAGGAAGAAGTAGAAATCGGACAAGCATGCACATGTGAATCCAATGGTCCTCACTGTGGGTGACTTGGATGAGATCGAAGACAAGGTTCACAACAGAATGACAGAGTTGTGGACATAGTTTGAGCAGTAGTACATGCAGATGTTGGGGAGGGTGCAAAAGGATCTGCATGAGTTGCAGATTCAAACAGGTCGAATTTAGGTGAGCGTGGGACAAGCGAACGAGATTCAAGTGAGCCTACAATAAACCAGCACGTCGGTACTTGACACAGAGAATACTCTAGACCTCAAAGTTATCCTGTTACTAGAATGATCATTACACATAGAGGGAGGGTAAGCAAACACCCAACTCAGACAGATAAAAGATGTTGGTATCAACTTAGTTGTGCTGTGTATACAAACCCTCCACGCGCTTCATCAGGGGGTATCGATGAACTCATAATCAGGGAGCAATGTGCGCTATCATTTATAAGTGAGGTCAAGATGAACAATGAGCAGATTTTCACATAAAAGGCTCAGGTGCTAAAAGAAAAGGAAGAATTGGCTATGTGAAGCTAGAACATGGTGACACCAATTGCACAGGCATGCAAGACCCTACCAGACCTTCACATTCCAGAGGATGCTGAAGCGGCTGTGAAGATTCAGAAGTTGGATGCTGTAATAAGAGAATCAAAGGACAAGGTTGGTCGAGTAACACTTGAATTTAAAATGAATATCTCAGAGCTGGAATTGAAATTGCAACCAACCACTCCCCCAGAAATCCAGGAATAATGTGGAGCAACCATGAGGGAGAACATGGGCACTTTGGATGCAACAGTCACAAGCTGCACACTGATCTTCGAAAAGGCCATGGAACTATGGATGACTCTGCAGGAGGACCCAAACTTACATAAACTAGGTACATATCTCCAGGAGACGCAACAAAATTTTGGTGAAATCAGGGCAACTGCATGCACTTTGGCGCCAGTCCAACACCTCGCTCAATTGCTGGAAGGAAAACAACTACAATAAAAAATTGAAGAGATATAGATCAAAGAGGTCATTTTAAAGCCTAGAATACAACCATGGACAAAGGAATTAAGTTAGCTTGCTCTGTCCATCCAGGAAATGTTGAAGATACTCCAACAAACTCAAAGGAAAATGATTCTCGCGATGGAGGGGCCAACTATAGAAAAGTTATTAGAGGAAGTGCAACAGACTGTGGTGCAGGGATATTCTAACATAGATGTGTTGAAAATGGAGTTCAATGACCTTCACAACAAGATCGAGGCAGCACTTGAGTGACTCGAGGGCGAGTCACCCAATTTGTGTTGGGGGCCTATTGGGATGGGGTCCCTGGGGTCAATTTTGTTAAGTTTTGAGTCAATTTTGTATTATGTTTTGTAGCAAATGCAAAGTCTCTGTGAAATGTGGAAAAGCGGAGTGCGAAGCTAGTAGAAGTCAAAGGGGCTTTAGTCCCTTATTTGGGTAGGTGACAGAGTTGTTTTGAGACCCGCCCATGCTCCATTGACCATGATATTGTAAAGAAAAGGGTATATAAAGTTGAGTCATAGAAATTCTAGAGATATATCTGATTAAGAAGAATCATTGTAAGGGTAAGGTGATAAGGTAGGAAAGATTTGTTTCCTGTACTTAGGTGAAAGGGGAAGACTCCTACAGCTGAGTGTGTAGAATCCTTGGTAAGTCTGCAGGCTGAGTGTGCGAGCCCCTACAGCTGAGTGTGCAGGGATAAGAAGTCTGTATCTAAATGTTTCTATCTAATAAATATTTTTTTGAGCCGAAATTGAAGTATCTGTATTATATTATTTACTTCTACTAATTTTATGTATCTTCGCTCTGTAATCTATTTTATATGAATGAATGCTTATTTACTACGCGAACGTTGTAGATCTATAATATTTATGCATGATAAGTACAATTAAGTACCTTCGTGAAGATCTAAAGGTCATTTAGATATAGTTTTAGTAGTTGTATGTCGGAAGGATTAGATCTATGCGAAGGCAGATCTAAGCTATAAGAACTTCAGAAAACCATCACACTGGCCTCTGGATGCAGAAACCTGGTTCTAGCATCCACCAATACTTCTTCAAGTGAGACTGTAGCCTACGCTATGTAGGTTGTGGCCAAAAGGGCCAGTAGTTAGGGTTTTGTTGGTTGGTGTAGTTAAATATGAACCTGGGTTAGGCCCTAACAAGCCAACAACTATCCCTACCAGTCGTAAAATCATAGCCAAGGAAGCTCACTTAGATATGTCTATGACCATGTCAATATGGATGCACCCATCCTAAAGAGGATTGGGCCCGAATTTTCCCATCTCCCATTCCACCAGGTCCACCCAACCTAGAGGCAGGGGCATAAGTAACACCTCCCATTGAGGCACCCTAGTCACAAAATAGACATCCACTGCAACGGTGAGTTTCAAATCCTAGCCCTGGATGTTGAAGGCCTCTCGCTCTAGCTCCCACCTCTCAATGAAAAAGTGCAAGAAGTCCTCCTGCTATTTGAGTAAGGGGTTCTAAATACACTTCAACAACCCCCATCTAGTTAGCAAGGCCCTAGATTGAGTAAATACCACCACCTCTATCTAGATATGATCCCAATCACGCTCTCTCCATGTCATACCCATCTTGCTAACAATAAAAAATAAAACCAAAAATTATCCTCCTAGGTTTAAATTTTTTCTTTCTATTAGCTGTCATGTTTGTTTCAATAATAGACACACAACCATGAACTTGCTCCTCAAACAGGTGCATGGTGTCATTGTTGATCCCTAAAACTACCTCTCTTCTACATACTTTCCTAGACATTTTTCCCACACCAGTGCCTCATAATATATCAAAGATCATTACATATTGATTCTAGGAGTGCATTTAAGTGGTTTTCTAACTATTTTTTTGTGTTTTCTATTTGATTTAGATTTTGTTCATCAGCTGCGGAATGTAGCCACTTTTCGTAGCTGACTCACAATTCTGCAGCTATTTTTATTGTTCTATAGGTTAAAGTGTCGGCAAGTGAAACGAGGCACGCGGGCAGCTCAGGAATGATCTGGACATGGATAGGGTCCTATTTGTTTAGACGAATTCGTAAAGAAAAGCCTTGGTCAAAGGACAGTCAAACAAGGAGTCCTACAACAAATAGGTCTTTGTTTTCAGCACGTGAAAGGTCTGAGACCGTTCCTAGATTTGTGGATCCCTCTTGACAGCTGTAGGCCATCTCCACGATGCAAAATCCACCTTTTGTAGATTGAATGATCATGGCAACCAAGACGCTAAGCTTACGGGTTCTATCTTTTTACGTGTCCTCTGCTGAAGATTTCTCACAGAAAAATAGTTATGTAATTTCCTCTACAAATAACGCGTTTGCAAACACAAATAGTTAGTCTTGATGTTAGTTTTTATACTGTTGTTGTAGCATTAGCCGCATTTTTGTAACGAGAAGACATTTCCTCTATTTTGCAATATAAAACTCTATTTCTTATGACTGTGTAAGCGTAATTTTAGGTTGACAGCATATTAACCAAAGGCCATGCAGAGGGCCCCTGTTGGTTGAGGTTTTGTTTTTCATTTTTGTAAAGTTTTCATGCATCGTTTTCTTATTTCCATTGTATATGTTTCATAATTTATTTATGGTGTTAATATTTCACTCCTGTACATGATTTTCCAGCATTGCATACTTTTACTAACACTGATCAGTGTGTTTCAGGATAGGTTATGCTCGAGATTTTTCATATAATTTTTGCATTAAATAGTGACATGAGATTTGCCTCTCTACTGAACTTTTCTTTTAAGCTTTTCAATTTCAGTTATGTTTTTATTTCAGTGATGTTTATTTGTTGCTATTAGCTAGTTTAGATATAAAACTCTTCATGTTATTTGACATTATCTCCGGTGCCATGGCTTAAACCCGAAAAGCTACTTGGCGAGCTATCGGATTATAAGTGAAGTGATTGTATGTTATTTTCATTAATCTACAAGTAGGTAGTTTAGATATCAAGTTCTTCATATTATTGACATTATCTTCGGTGCCATGGCTTAACCTTGAAAAGCTACTTGGCGAGCTATCGAATTATAAGTGGAGTGATTTGATTTTGCTTTCATTAATCTGCAAGTAGGTAATTTAGATATCAATTCTTCATGTTATTTGCCATTATCTCCAGTACCATGGCTTAACCCTTAAAAGTTACTTGGCGAGTTATTGAATTATAAGTGAAGTAAATTGATCTTGCTTTCATTAGTCTACAATTTTTGGATTGTTTGAGTGCAATAGTTTAGATTTTATTTCTGTATTTAGATGGGTAGCAGATACAATGATTTCATGATCAATATTTCATCTTTTGTTTGATTTAAGTAGCTGTAGATTTACATTTTTGTTCAAGTACTAATTTTATCACTGGCATTTTTTGAGATCTTTTTGAAGTGTTAAGTTCTGGAAGTTATCATAAGAGACATAAACCTTGTCTTAAATCTAAATCCATACTTGCTCTCTAAAAGTATTCTTAAAACTTAGGGATAGACCAATAAAGACAAAACCCCAAAAACAAAATAAAATTGAAAACAATAAAAAGTAAGAAAGAGGTTTTCTTGCACATACAGTGCGCCACACTTCATCAGTTTACGATTCCCGGATTGATAATTAATGTAGCAATTTAGGAAATACTAAATTGACTAAACATTTTGGTGTCGTTGTCGGGGAAGTGTAACTAGGTATCCGATCTCTTACAAAATAAAAGGGAAAAATTGATAACTTCTTGAAGTATGCTCTCCTCTTGCACCTAGTGTGATCTGGAGGATCAGAAAAGGGAGTTATTAGTTCAATAATTTCTTGAGTATTCTCTCTTCTTGCACCTAGTGTGATTTGGAAGATCAGAAAAAGAATTATTAGCCCAACTAAAAAAATCATTAAAAAATAAAAAAATGAAATGCATAGAGCAAGAGATTCTAGGGGAAGGTTTATAGCTAGGGCCAAAAGTTCGATTTTTACAGCTCCAACTACTTCAAGGCATAGACAAGATACACCTCCATCCTAGACTCATACTACCAACCTTAGGATTCCTGGAATTCAAAAGGCAGCAACTGAATTAAAAGATTCTCCCACACTATCTACTAAATCTAATCTAGGAGAAGAACCCTTCTTCACTTCTATAGGGGAAAATATTGTAGTTGAAGAAGTAGAATCACTTGGAGAAGAAGGAAAGGAAGAGACTCTCTCTCATCAACCATTAATAGAAGAACCAGAAGATCTTGAGGAAAATATCATGACAGAAGAAGTACTAGATGGGGAATATTCTCTATTTGGAGGTGGGGTAGAGGTAGAGGTAGAGGAAATAATGGAGGTGGTGGTAGAGGAAAAAATGGAGGTAACAATGGAGGAGGTAAAGGTAATAATGGGGGAAATAGGGAAGGAGATAACTTATTTGGATTCCCTATAGCCGATGAGGAAACCCATACAACAATGAAAAACATTTCAACATCTGTCCTCCCAAACTTTTATGGGTTGCGAAGTGAGGATCCTGAAAAATTTCTATTTGAGTTTGAAGTCTTGTGCCGAACCTATGAGTATATGGAAGACTCTCAAAAACTCAAACTGTTTCCTTCAACATTGAAAGGAGATGCTTTGAAATGGTTCATGGGATTAGTCACTCAATCTATTAGGACTTGGAATGATATGAAACAAACATTTTTAGATAGATATCTGGATTATTGTATGCCCACTAATCATAAAGATGAGGTATTCAAAATGATGCAAAAAGAAGATGAGAACTTGGAGGATTTACTTGAAAGATTTCAATACAACTTAAAGAGAGTGAAAATGAGTAATTTAGATGAGGAAACCTTGAAAGCCCTTCTATTGAAAGCCATTAGAGATGAATGGATAGATGTTTTAAACATGATGGGGAAGGGAGACCTTTCTCAACTTCCACTACATGACATAGCAGAACTATGTGTCCATCTCTTAAGGGGAAAATATAAAACCAGAAAAGGGCCTAGAGATCCTCCTCTTATTAGAGAAAACAAATCTGCAACTGGATCAGTAAGTAGGGTAGAGATTGGAAATATGCTTGATGAGTTCAAAATTGATATTCTAGGGAGCCTTAGTGAACAACTAGACACCCTTAAAATTCAAAACAAGAAAAAAGCAAAAGCGGATGCCTTAGCCATCTTTTGCCCAAAATGTAGAAAGAAACATGCTCTAAGGGAATGCCCCTTGGATGTAAAATTTGTAGAAACATGTATGATTTTCTTAGAAAGTCATGAGACCAAGGATTGTCCTTCAATTCTTGGGCTCAAAGTTGTCTTTCAGGAAGATACAAATTTAGTAGAATCCCTTTGTTTTGTTTCAAGAAGACCTTGGAAAGGGCAACAAAATCAAGGATTTAACAATCCTATGAATTTTCATCTCCCACCATATTGTAATTCTTGGCAACAACCTTGGCCCCAACCTCAAAATCAGTATCAATCATGGGCACAAGGATGTTGGGTTGTGTTATATTCTTTCCATGACTAACCTACGTAGTGTACAGGGGGATTACAGGGGGGGCAGAGCACCCCCTTCATTGCATCGATTGTGCAGTGGGGGGGTCACAGGGGGGGCGGGTAACCCCCCTCTATGGGGTCTGGGGCAGCGCTTGGGGAAATTTTTTTTGGGACCCTATATTAGGTTGGGCGAACCTACCTATGGTTTTCGGTCCATGGTTTTGGACGCGATGGTTTT